>CAJINU010000028.1:1104810-1163729 GCA_905178165.1 Amoebophrya sp. A25 | reverse complement strand
CTCAACCCAATCCAGCTCAACCCAATCCAGCTCAACCCAATCCAGCTCAACCCAATCCAGCTCAACCCAATCCAACTCAACCCAATCCAACTCAACCCAATCCAACTCAACCCAATCCAACTCAACCCAATCCAACTCAACCCAATCCAACTCAACCCAATCCAGCTCAGCACAATCCAGCTCAGCACAATCCAGCTCAACCCAATCCAACTCAGCCCAATCCAACTCAGTCCATTCGCTCCAACTCAACCCAATCCAACGCAACTAGACCCAATCCAACTCGACCCAACGCAGCCCCATCAAACTCAACCTGACCCAACTCAACCCGACCCAGCTCAACCAACCGGACCCAACTCAACCGGACCCAGCTCCACCTGACCCAACTCAACCTGGCCCCAACCTGGCCCAACTCAGCCCGACCCGGTTCAGCCTGGCCCAATTCAACCCGACCCAACAGACTCAACCTGACCCCACTCAACCTGACCCAACCAAACCGAACCCCACCCAACCCCACCCGGCTCAACCTAACCAAACGCAACCCAATCCCACCCAGCCCAACCGAACCCGCCTCGGCATAAGTGACCCCACTCGACCTAACCCCTTAGAGCCGTGGTCGCCCTCTATAGTGGGCTGCGGGAAAACTCAGGGGGGCTGTGTTCCACCCTCATCAGCTTCCCTGACCCTCCCGCCCCTGCCTCCTTGGCCTCTTGTGGGGCCTCCACGGGTCTCCCGGGAGCCACAGGCCCCCCGGTTACCTTTGCAGGGAGACCACTCGGGACCCAAAAGGAGGCAGGGGCGGGAGGGCCGAGGAAACTGATTCGGGTGGAACACAACCCCCCACGAGGTCCCCCGTTGCTTACCGCGACCGAAAGGGCCCACGCTTTGAAGGCTAGGGAAGAGTCTGCTCGCCCACTATAGGGGCCTACGGGAAACTAATGGAGAGAAGCCGCTGGCCCTTGGTAACTTCCTCGCGATTGGCATGGAATTCCCACTAGATTCCGCCGGGTCTCTTCCCTGCTGGGAATGTGGTCGAGACCACGCACGAGAGCCCGCAGCGTTCCAGTTTTTGCGCGAAGCTGATGCCCGAGGCCTTTCCTCCGCCATGAGGTGGCGCGCAGTCCTCACAACTCGCCTGCGGGTGCGACTCTCTTCCTAGGGCCAAGGTCGCCCTCTATACAGTCCGGCGGGAAACTAATGCAGAGAAGGCGCCGCCCCGTTGGATCTCGCTCGCGATTCGCATAGGGTCCCCACTAGATTCCGCCCGCCCCCCTTCCTACTGAGCGCGCAGTCTAGGCCAGCGCGGGCCACGCCGTAGAATCCGCAGCGCGTTCTTCTTGCGTGCGAAGCTGATGCGTAGCACCTCGCTTCCGCCATTAGGTGGCGCGCAGTCTTCGCAACTACCTGAAAAGCGCGACTTTCTTCGAGATAGGAAGGCGATCCCCTTCAGAATTCGCCTGCATTCGAAGCCCTGACTGCCCGCGATCGCGCGGCCTTTTGTTTGCGGGTCGCGAAACTGATGCGCAAAACCTTGCCCCCGCCATTATATGGCGCGCAGTCTTCGCAACTACCTGAAGAGCGCGACTCCCTTCGAGGTGGGAAGGTGATCCCCTGCAGAAGTCCCCCTTTTTCGAAGCCTTGGCTGCCCGCGATCGCGCAGCCGTTTGCTTGCGGGTCGCGACGCTGATGCGTAAGGCCTCGCCTCCGCCACTAGATGGCGCGCAGTCTTCGCAATTCCCTGAAGAGTGCGACCCCCTTCGAGTTGGGAAGGTGATCCCCTCAAAAAGTCGCCTTTTTTCGAAGCCTTGACTGCCCGCGGTCAGTCGAGTGCAGACGCGCAGCGCGGAGCTGCCTAGCAGCCGGCCCGCGATAAGTCGAGAAGCCGACAACAGACGCGCAGCGCAGGGCCGCCCAGCACCCGGCTCGCGATAAGTCGAAAACGGAAGCGCGCCGCGGAGTTGCCTAGCAGCCCCGCTGCGGTAAGTCGATAACAGACGCGCAGCGCAAAGCTGCCTAGCAGCCTGTCCGCGATAAGTCGAGAACCCACCTGCGGAAGACGCTGGCCCCCTGTAGGTCTGAAGCTCTCAGTGTTTGAAAACGGTGCGGAGTGTTTCAGACTCGTGAGAAGAGCCGCCACCCTTCGGGCCATCCGTTCCCTTTCTCTTCTGTGAGTCTGATACCATCAGCCACCAACTGCCTTCTTTCAAGGTCCCGGCTTTCTCGCTACAGGTGTCGGATAGAAGCGAGAGAGGCGGGGCTCCGGTGGAAACTGATCGGGAAAACGGGCGACCGGTTTCTTCCATTAGTTTCCCGTGGGACGCTATAGGGGGCGATCTAAGCCAAGCCGACTGCGGTCGGCTCTTTTCGACGCCTTGGCCGTCAGCGGTCGCGCGCTCGTTTGTTTGCCTGTCGCGAAGCTGGTGCCTGAGGCCCTGTCTCCGCCATTAGGTGGCGCACCGTCCTCGCAATTGGCTGAAAGGTGCGACGCTCTTAGAGTTGGTTGGGAAGGTCACCCCCCTAAGAAGTCGCCCCTCTTCTAGGCCTTGAATGTTCGCGATCGTGCGCCCGTTTCTTTGCTTGCCTGTCACGAAGCTGGTTCCGGAGACCCCTGCTCCGCCATTGGGTGGCGCGCAGTGCTCGCAATTGGCTCAAAAGTGCGACTTTCTTCGAGTTGGGAAGGCGGCCCCCTTAAGAAGTCGCTCTCTTCCGCAGCCTTGACTGTCCGCGATCGTGCGCTCGTTTTTTTGCCTGTCGCGAAGCTGGTGCCCGAGGCCGTGCCCCCGCCACTAGATGAAGCGGGGTCCTCCCAATTTGTTTAAAAGTGCGACTTTCTTCGCGTTGGGAAGGTGACCCCCTCAAGGAGTCGCCTGCCTTCGAGGCCTTGACCGTCCGCGGCTGTGTGCCCGTTTGTTTGCCCGTTGCGAAACTGGTGCCCCAAAACTTGTCCCCGCCATTGGATGGCGCGCAGTATCCCAATTGGCTGAAAGGTGCGACGCGCTTCAGGTTAGGAAGGTGACCCCCTTCCAAAGCCCTGCCGGCCGGATCTCCTGTCCGCGATAAGTCGGCAACGGAGCGGACTCGCAGCGCAGAGCTGCCTCGCAGCCGGTCCGCGATAAGTCGACAAGACACACGCAGCGCAGAGCCTCCTAGCAGCCGGCCCGCAATAAGTCGGCAACAGACACGCAGCGCAGGGCTACCGAGCAGCCGGCCCGCGGTAAGTCGGCAACACCAAAAAGCGAAGCGCGGATCTGCCTCGCAGCCGGTCCGCGATAGGCCGACAACAGACGCGCGGCGCAGAGCTGCCCAGCAGTCGGCCCGCGATAAGTCGGTAAGAGACGCGCAGCGCCGGGCCACCTAGGTAGCAGCCGGCCCGCGATAGGTCGAGAACAGATGCACAGCGCCGGGCCACCTAGGTAGCAGCCGGCCCGCGATAGATCGACAATCAAAAGGAACTATGCCAAAGCCGCGGCTTTCTCGCTACTAGCGTCGCAACTTCGGAGGGCCTAATGGTAAAAAGGCTTGCCATTTTCTTCCATCAGTTTCCCATCGGCCCCAATAGAGGGCGATCTAAGCCATACCGTTTTAAAGGGTTCCCAGGCTGAACGCTTGAAAAGCCACGGCTTTAGAAGGGAGGCCCACGCGCACGGGCCGCCTGGCCCGGCTGCGGGCCTCGTGCCCCAAACCTGGCAGCCGGTCCGCTATAAGTCGACGACGCACGCGGAGCGCCTCCCACTTGCTTCCCCCCAAAATCCCCTGGAAGTTTGCGGGCCTCTGCGCTGTAAACGTGCAAAAGGGCGCGGTTTTGTTGGGAAGGCCGGCCCGCGCGCTCGCGGCCCGCGGCGGCTTTCTATGCCTCAGCGCGACGCGCGTGACTCGCTGCCGCCCTTTAGGTGTAGAGCAACGACCACCAAAGCCGTGACCCCTTCGAGAAAAATAGGAACAGCGCAGAACCCAGTGGGGACTGTTTCAAGCCCCGACTGACACCCCGCGACTGTTGGCCCCGTAGGCCTCTATAGAGGGTGCTCGCTTCCCTATTCGCAACCGCCGTAGCCGCAACCGCTGCCCCCTGCTCTGCCGCGCCCTTGGGCGGCCGAGGAACAGCCGGGGGAAAAGCTCGGTCAGCGCTGCTCGGCCCACCTGCCCGGGCGCGCATTGTCGCCAGCCCATTCGCTTTTCGCCTCCGGAAATGGGGGCCTCCGGCATCCACTACCACCCCTTCAGGGCCGTGCCGCCCTCCATGGCGGCCCGCGGGAAAACGGCGGAGCGCTTCGTTCTCCATTTGAATCCCGCTTGCGATTAACCAAAGCCGCAACCGCCGCCCCCTGCTCTGCCGCGCCCTTGGGCGGCCGGGGAACAGCCGGGGGGAAAGCTAGGTCAACGCTGCTCGGCTCACCTGCCCTGGCGCGCATTGTCGCCAGCCCGGTCGCCTTTCGCCTCCGAAAATGGGGGCCTCCGGCATCACTACCACCCCGTGAGGGCCGTGCCGCCCTCCATGGCGGCCCACGGGAAAACGGCGGGGGGCTTCGTTCTCCATTTGAATCCCGCCTGCGATTACCCTATGGGCCCCCTTAGAGGCCGCGTCGCCCTCTATAAGGGCCTGTGAGGAAGCTAGTGGAGTTCCTGTTTTATGAGCCGAGACCATTCCGCCCCTGAGAAGATAACCGGGAACATCCGGGACCTCTCTGGAGGCTGATTAGATCCGGCGGCCCCCTTTGCCGGGGCGGAAGAATCAGGGATCTCGTTTAGGTTGAACAAAACCCCTACAGGCTTCCCCGCAGGCTCCTATAGGGGGCAGCGCTGCGCTTAAGCCCAAACCCTTGCAGCAGACACACTAGCTTCCGCGGCTTCGGCCTTGAGCCTTATGCCCCAGGCGTGGCAGCCGGTTCGCGATAGGTCGACGACTTACGCGGACCGCCGCCCGGCTTCCTCCTCCACAGAGGGCCGGGGCTTTGCAAGCCTTTGCCGGAAGAACTCTCCGAAGCGCGGGGACTTTGGAGCAAAGGGCCACGAGTCCGTACCCACGGGCATAGCCTCGGGCCTCATGCCCCAGGACTGGCAGGCGGTCCGCGATAGGTCGCTGATTTACGCTGGCCGCCGTTCGCCTGCCCTCTCCCCAAAGAGCCTGGAATGCGGAAGGCTTTCCCGGAAGGACTTGCAGAAGAGCCCTGCTTCTGAAGCCACGGGCCTCGAGTCCACACCCTCGGGGCAGGCTCCGGGCCTCATGCCCCAAGCCGGACAGCCGGCCCCCGATAGGTCGATTGCCTACGCGGACCGCCTTCCGCCTGGCTCCTCCCCCGAGAGCCCGGACGCCTGAAGACTTTGCCGGAAGGGCTCGCAGGTCAGCGCGTGCTTCGGAGCGAAGGGCCACGAGCCCGCGCCCTCGAGCTCGGCGCCGGGCCTCGTTCTGCAAGCCTGGCAGCCGGTCCGCGGTAGGCCGACGACTTACGCGGACCGCCGTCCGCTTGCCTTCTCCCCATAAAGACGGGACATTTGAAGACCTTGCCGAAAGAACTGGCAGAAACGCGCGGACTTTTTCGCCGTTGCAGCGCGGCCGCCGGTTCTCTTTGCGCTCGTCCCGGCAGCGTTGCAACAGCCAAAAGGCCCGCGTGCTGGCAGAAGTCATCCCATAGGGCGCCAATGAAGGCACGCCAAACATTTTTTGTACCATTCGGCAGGCCTCTAGTATTCTTCACTGATTGCTAAAGCCTCCTCGCTTTCTTTCTTTTCTTTACATTTCTGAAAAATTGGACGGACGAGCAAAACGGGGAGCAACAATAATTATTGTAGTATCGCCTTATCCTGCTCGTGCGAACCTCCGACTACAGAGAAGCATGAACGAAAAGCGCCTTGCAAAGCGACCGAGAAAGCCTCTACTCTTGTGATGTAGGAAAAAAAAAGTTGCATCCTTTGACAAAAGAAAACTTCCAGAGGACAAAAAACGACCAAAAAGAGCCTAGATGTGTTGCGCATACAAGTAGTATAAATCCAAGGCAGTTGACTGAAAACTGATCGATCGAACTGAAAAAACGAGGACTATTCATTTCCGGGTTTAATAAGGTGACAGAAATCTCCCGAAGTCAACATCTTCAACTCGTTTTTTTCTAAAAAGTTGACCTTAACATAGCCCCGGCAAGCAACTATCACTCCAAATCTAAAGGTGATACCAAAGAAAGAAAAATGAAGGCATCCAGTTCGTCCTTCGGGACCTCCTTTCAGAAAGGCGTCTGTACGAACGCCGTGCTGCGGCCGATCGCAAGTTTGTTGAGTCTGCTCTTCGTCCTCGTCTTCTTCACGGCGTTGGCGTTTCTCACACGAAATGCTTATCCTTAAGGAACCTTGAACTTCATCATTCATTACATCATAAAATCATGTGTAACTCCTGTAAAAAAAATTTCCTTCATGGATCATCAGGGGTGTTTGAATCTCCTTTATGAGTACTTACACGACCTACTTTAGAGAAAAGGATTTCATCATTGGAAAGAAATATTTTTGACATTGATAACATTTTCTGCTCTTCAACTTTGTGTTTGTTGCGTAGTACTATGATCGGTAGAAGTTGCTAGAAACTGGCTAATGTCCAGACGCAGACTTCGAGCAGACACAGAGCGTCGACATATGGCGAGTGCGGGACCACCCGATCATTATGGCTACTAAGACTAGTAATAACGGCATGATTTTCCGTGATATCCTCGCATCACAGTAAGCATCACAGAAAATACCCTCAGTACCTTCCTGGTAAAAGAAAGAACAAATGAAAGCAAGTATGCATCAAAATCAATGAAATGCTTCAGGTGCGAAGCACATTATTGAGGTGTGCAGTACGTTAGTGAGTCAGACATGGTGGACGTTAGTGATCGACGACAGTATTTTTAGTCTTCATGTTCTTGTTGAACAACTGACCAAAAAAGAGACCAATTCTAAGACCCTGCAGAGAGACTTCGCGTTTCGAGCAGCGACCGCACGTTCTCGGCGTTGGCTCGATGCAGACCAAAAATTCGAAACAGAAAAGGATCGAGTGGCTCGCAGGCTATCGCGAGATCCAGTTGCCGTCGATCCAGCTGTGGCCTCTGCGCTTCTGGGCACTGACGGGGAGCCAGCGGCTTCCAATGCCATCGGTGGTTCCTCGCAAATTGTCTACAAAACGAAAAGTGGAAGCAAGGTGCTGCTGTTTTGCTTATAGTTGTACTGTTGTTTTACAACATTTTAGAGGGCATTTTTAGGGTCATTTACGAGTAAAAACTTTGGGTGCTCATGAATTGCGGACACTGATGAACTGCAATTTTTGTCTACAAAGAGGTCTGGATACATCCGAACATTACTTAGGTTTTCACTCCCGCGAACCTTCGTGCGATTTGCCGACTAGAGAGACTCTGGCATGAATACCGTAACCTCCTCACCGATGCCGACAAATGGTACGATTCAGTGTCACGACTTTCCCGATACGTCCAATTGTCGGCGATATACTTAAGGCTTTTTTTTTATAACTGAGACAAGTGAGCAGTAAGGAATTGTAGTTTTTTGTTGTTTTGACTGGAATAAGTGAGTTCGATTTAGTCTGATTTTTAAAGACGAAAATGAATCATGTGGTATCTCCGCTACTTGCAGTCTTTCTGAATTGTCTTGGTTTCCTTTTTCCAGTGACGACACCAAACATGTTCCGCAAGAAATACAATTCCATTCATCCTAGAAAAGTTATCCTATAATAATCCATCTAATCTCTGGCGTGGACGCTTTTATTGCTGCCTTGCAGGGTCACGTGAACAGTGGGAACTCGGTATCGACTTTCATCCCGACAGGAACTGCGAAAGCCGCACTGCGAGCATTTCCTCCATCCCAGTGCGAAGTCGCCATGACAGATGCACAAGCTGATGCTTTGATCGATCTAGCGATCTACCAAGAGTACAGAAGCGCTACCCCAACGTCTGGTGCAACGGGTAGTACAACAGGAACCTCTTCCTCATCCTATGGCTTCTTTCTCGATCGGGGATTTGCAGCGAGAGGTTACGCTACGCAGACACGCAGTGGGTTTATTGGGGTGCACCAGAGTGTTACACGAGATGAGGCAGGAGAAGCTTTGGACGCTTTGGCAGAACGGTTGGATGAGAAACACTCGCTTTTTTCACCACGCTTTTTGGGAGCCAATGTGGATGGGGAGCAAGGTTAGTTTTTTTTCTATGCACTCACAATTATACAAGGGAGGAACACTCAGCTTTTTATAACTATATTGTTTCGAAGATGCAAACACCCCATAGCAAGTCCCGCTCTCGAAATCCACAGACGAAGACGAAAAAGGCTCGTGGGCGGTGCTTCCCGGCACTGACGGCAATGTCCTGGTTCGCGCTGTGGATCGAAACTTGAAGGAGATTGAATGGCGCATTTTCTTACGTCGCGATCTGATGGGACTGCCAATCGCGCTCTTGCTCGTTTGGGCAGTTGTCTGCGGCATTACTGGTGGGAGCACATGGTGTGCATCGATTGTGATTCTGTTTGTCTTAAGGCCGAAGAAGGTGTAGTTAAAGTTGTTCTTTTGTGGGTAATTGGAAATGGTTTTTTTTGCAGATGACAAGAAGATGAGTTAGTCATACGCTAGCGCTACCTGTTTCTCAGATTAGATGGTCTCACTCCGAACTTGTGTCGCTTTCTTTTTCCCGAAGAGACTAGTCTTCACAGTAAATAAGCTCAACTCTCCTGTGATGCTCACTGTGATTCGATCATAGCACGGAATATCATGCACTACTTTTATAGTTATAGTTTTTTTTTTTGCTGTATGAACAGACAAATTACAAAAGGCTTCAAAATAAAAGTGATTTTGTTCGAAAAGATTCCAGCAAATCTTTGCTGGCCGTCGTGGTTTCTTCTCTAATTCCCGGATGCGGCGTTCTCTCTGGCTTTGTTGGATACTTCCTGTTCGCGCGCTTAGCCTTCTTCGAGCTTTTTATGTTGAACGTGATGTTCGTCATGCTAGCCGTCGGCGCCGACGACTTTTTCGTCATGTTTGAAGCCGTGAAGCTGGAGCGCGCACGTGCAGCAGCCGACGCTCCTCAGGCTCTGGCTCGGGCTAATGGAGGAGCTACTGGACTAGGAGCTCTTGAAGCAGTTGGAGACACGATTATGAGGAATGGGGATAACAATGCACAAAAGATGAAGCAAATCGAAGCACCATCTTCTCCACCGGGAACGATCATCTTGGCTCAAACAACAACTGCTACTACGACGACAACACCGCAACAAATCGTTCCTGAGTCGGAATCTGACTTAGTCCTCCCACCTGCGGTTGCCGAAACCCAGGATGAGAAAGTGGTCGCTGCTTATTTAGCTCTTTTTCGAGGTACCTCGCGAGCGTCAAGCAGTATTCTAGAAACGAGTCTGACTACTGCGCTTGCCTTCTTCTCCATGTTAACCTCCACCGTAATTCCAGTGGCGCACTTTGGGGCTTTTGCTGGTCTCATGATCCTTGGCGCGTTTTTGTTCGGCGTGACCGCATTTCCGTGTGTCATCGGAGCTTACATCCTGCACATGGAATCAAAACAAAACTGCTTCAGCTTGTGTGGTTGTTTCTTTTCTTCCAGTCAGAGTTCTCCTCGTGGCGGAGGCTTCTTAGCGCGTTTAGAAGGGAAAAAAGTCTTGGATGAAGAGCGGCTCGTGTCGTTTGGCAGTAGTGTCACAGGTGCTCCGATGTCACAGTCTACGGAACCAGGGAACGACAGTGGTAGCACAACGAAGAACAACTTGTTGCAGGACATCGAATTGGGCAGTAGCGGTCATGGTAGACCAGTGAAGGCCTTGATGAACGGGAGTGAGATCGTAGAACCCAACAAGGTCTTAGGCAACGGCCTTCAGCACCAGCAACAACAACAACAACTACCTGTTACAACATCTAGTACACAACAAGAAGAGCAAGAGTCTGACAAGCTACAACTTTTCCTAGCTCGTATGTACGACTCCTTTATCGCCAAACCGATGTCCTTCGACTTGACCAAGACCACAAAATTCACGATCTATCCAATTGCATCTGCCGTGATTCTACTGTTCACGTCGTTGAGCATTTGGTTAGCAGTGGAAGCAGGGAAACTAAAATTAAGGCTCAAGAAGATAATTTATAGTTGATTCTCCACATCAGAGTATTTTTTGTCTCAGTTTTTTCCCTGGGGAGTCTGAGACTGTAAACGCAGAATATGAAATACTATCGTGAACTCCTCTAATGAACGAACCGACTGAAGTATTGGAGATGTTACCAGAAAAGCATATGATGGTCGGTCTAGAAGCCTATTCGCGCAAAGCATTCCTCTCTTCTGGTGCAGCGAGTGCGTGGCGAAAAATGCACATTGTTTGGGGAATTGACCGAGATTATGGACAACTGTGAATCTTGTGAATTTGATGACCTTATGCAAATTTGCCTAATTTAATTATTTTCAATAGAGTACTTACGACCACTAAGTACCTAGTAGTATAAAAAGAAGTTGCCAAAATGAACAGTTTCCACCTCTAAGCCTCCACACCGGTTAAAAACGAGGACACGTTGAGTCGTTGGACGCCATGGGAGTGGAGTCCGAATCCTAGCTACTATCTGCAGAACAGTGGCGCGTCCCTTGTCGACAACAGCGGAACTTCGATTACACACAAATCTGTGACCGCACCTGAATCAGTCCGTCACATCTTGCGGGTTGGCGAGCGACTAGCCAACTTATCGTGCGATGGGAAAGCAGTGTGCGCGAACAAAGCGGCAGCAGCTGGGAAGTTGTTTGTTCCAGGAACCTTGACGTGCGGAATCCGGGATACGTTGCATAGTAGTTCACTTGTGACGCCGAGAAGAGCACTTGATGAGAATGCTGGAGTACAACCACAGAACAAGCAGGAGATGTCGCTGTTATCCAAGATCTTCTCCAGGCGCAAAACATCTTCTGTGACCTCCTCCAGTTCCAATCAATGCATGTCCCAAAAGTACTACAACGTTCCCACCACGGACCTCCTCAGTGACTCCTTCAACTACCGATCATCTCCACTAGTACGGAATCCGTTCTTCCCAACTTCATCCTCTTCAAGTGGAAGTCTTACTCCAGACAAATTAGTTGCGGAATCTTTCTACCGGTCTCAGAGAGTGTCTTGGGGTAAGAAAGCGCATGATGCGTCGGTATTGTCCCCGTTTATGCATGGGGGACCACGTGGCGGAGCGAACGCGCAGGTGGATTGGCATGCCGTGGGCACCGTCGCCCATCCTGGTTCCTCAGTTTACGCCGATCGGGTCTTTGACTGGAATGCAGGCTTCTGGCAACAAGCAGACTACCTAGTCTACTCTTTGAGTCTAGGCATTCCTCTCCTGGGTGACCTGGGCGAAAGCTACGAGGAAGCGGACAGTCTCTATCATGCGGTAGAAGCTGTGTTGGAAGAGGAGAACGCTCGCGCACCGGCAACTCTGGGTCCAGCGATGCAGCAAACGGACTACTTCTTCTACGTGATCGCGAAGGAGTTGAAGACCACACTCTACGGGGGTCTAGCCTTGCTCTTCCCGATTTGCTTCCTGTTGCTGCTGTTTGCTTCTATGAATGTCGTCACGGCGTTTTGGTCGATTTTTACCGTCGCAGCAACGGTGTTTCAAGTTTTGGGTACGTTCAATCTGATGGGATGGGAGTTGGGCAGCTTGGAAACGATGGCCGGAATTTTGGTGATCGGCTTAGCAGTCGATTACACCTTGCACTTCGCGCACGTCTACATTATGAAAAGGAATACACTGAACATGATGTGATTACTAGATAATGTAGCTAAAAAGAAATGATGATAACGTGGCTAGAATCAATCCAGCATGCTAAGTAACTCTAGGCAGAATCATATGTTTCGTAGAAGAAGGGCACTGCAGCATACGGCTCCCCAGTCTCCTCCATCCCTAGTATGTTAAACTTTTCCTCCATCTATCTAACACCACTGAAGCCGGCCGTCCACCTGTTGAGCCTCTTATAGCTTAGTGTATTTTCTCTAACACCACTGAAGCCGGACGTTCTCCTGTGAGCCTCCACTCGAGCGAACAGCGCGTACGATATGCACTGGCGCACATGGGCAGCACGATTTTTGCGGGTTTCGCTAGTAGTGCGGTTGCGGGGTTGTGTTTGCTCCTCTTCTGCATGACGCCTCCGTTCAATCGGGTCAGCGTGACGATTTTTCTCACCGTGCTCTACGCATTGATCATGAGTATGGTTTACCTGCCCTGCATCCTAATCCAGCTGGGACCGACAGGAGAGAAGGGAGAACTACTACCATTATGGGAGAAGATCAGAGGCATCAAAAACGAAGAGGGTGCTGTAGAACAGCCAGGAGCGATAAAGCAAGGGGAAATAATGTGAGATCGCGGAATTCCTACAAGGAAATTATACATGTTCTGGGAGAAAGATTCTTCTTATGTTTTTTTTGCGGGCCGTCATTTTTACATTATGCAGGCACGAGGAATGCATCGTTAGGCATAGTTAACATCTCAGGATAGTATCAAGTAAAGAGATCCACATATCGTAATATGAGCGTGTCTTTGAAGGTTTTTCAATAATGATAAATTTTTTTTGGTGAAGTCGCTACTACAATTGAAAGACAGTGTACAGTCCTTTTACAAGAAATATTTTAGAACTACAAGTCAACATTGACGATAAGATTCTGCAAGCAACATAACTGCTGGTTTTTCATAATGATGTTTCAACGCAAATCAAGAACACATGGATTATCGCATACTAGTTTTTTCAACATCAGTCGACGATGTCAGTTAGTTTTGCTTTTGCAACACAGCTGACAGACATAAAAAGTTGTATAGGCTGTCTGTACGATGAGCCCATATTAACTTGAGTAGTTTTTTGCTTTCCTAGAAGAATGTAGTCGAACGTGAGGTGCCCGCACATAGAAAACTTGACATAGATGATAGTTATAATTCATAGCTGTAAAGAGTGTGTAAGGTGTGAAGATTTTGCAGACCAAAACATTTTCCATGGAAATCATGTAAAGCTGAAGACTACTACTTTTGAAACATGACCATCACCAGTATATTTTTGAACAAAAAACGTTTTTGATACATCCGAATATTATGGAAGTCACTGAAGACTGATCCTCGTGCTCAGAACCTTCTTGTGGAAGTGTGATCCAAAACAGCAGAACGAGTTTGCATAGATCGAAAACAGCAAACAAGTAAGTTCCTCCTACAGAAGGTGGTCAAGAGCTCTCTAGAGGTGAAGATCCAGAAAGATGAAGGTCCAGCATGCAAGAGATCCATCACTGCGATTCTAAGAGAAAAGATCCACGATCCACAATACTTGATCGAAGTTCTCAAGAAGAACCCTAAACGATCTATCTCATTTTGTCTCACATTCCACTTAAACTTAATATCATCCCAGCCAAGATACTTTTTGGGTTTTGCTAATCTAAAGTGACAAATATTTCTTATAGGCCCCCTGACTGCATGAATGAATGAGAAGTCTTATTCTCAATTTGTTATAATTCGTTATAGTTTGAATAGTTTGCCTAGACAGTTCGTTGTACTAGAATTCTAGCCTTTTTACCAGACATCGATCATCATTTCAAACGACCTCGGGTAATGTCAAAAAATCTGAACAAACTACAACACGACAACATCTAATAAGTTGTAGAAAAGAACTACCTCAGTACTTCTTCAATACAAGGAGTCTTACCTGATATATCAAACACAAAATGTCGCGTTCCCAACAGCGTCCTTCGGATGACAACGGGTCCTCAACAGGGGTCCGCAAGAAATGCAAGGTGACGACCAAAGGGTGGATCTTATTGTCCGTCGTGGCTGTGTTGGTTGTGGCAGTTGTTGTTTTGTTAGTGTGTTTGTTGAGCCCTAAGAGTGGAGAGTCTGAAACCGAACTTGAAGGCGGACCTCTTCCCGCACTTACCCAAAGCTTGGTCTTTCGCAACGAAGCGATTCACCATCAGGCAGAAGGCGTTTTACCGCAGAAAACGGTGAATTACGACTTGGGGACGAAATTTTGGTGTCCTCCTAAACCAAATGATGGTAACGCTGCTCAAGAAGATGTTTGCCCGGCCTTACCCGAGCTGAACGCCTTGATTGTCTTCGTCCAGCCACTACCTCCCCTTGTGAAATGGACGCTGCGCCAAGTATTTAACTATTCCGCTGCAACATGGAAGCACATGCATAAGAAAATTGGTGTCGCACAGGTGGAAAATCCGAGCAACTTTGATCAAGCGGCTGATTCCGACTACCGAATGCGTGCGGTGCAGGCGAAAGGTCTAGATCTGACAATGGGGTGGATTACCAAAGAAGTGAAAGAGAAACGCGCAGATAATTATGCTCACCCGTTGAAGATTATCTACGTTGGTTGGAGTAAAGGAGGCGGCGTCGTCACATTTGATGCCGGTTACCGCATGGGCGCGATTAGTCGTCAAGGGCCAGGACAACCAGGTTATTCCCCTGTCGTTGCCAACTTGCTTACGCAGGACTCTCCTGTTTTTGGGGGGAACGTGCAGGACGACAAGATCACCGTTGGTGGTGTGATCACCCTTGCTTCTGGGGTGGATCCTACTTATCTGATAGCGGCTCAAAGAATGCCGAAATCGGTGTTTTTAGGTGCTATGCAGGGGTCTAAAGATACTGTGCAGAACCGTCCGCACGAGATGAGTATGAAAGCGAATCGCCTTTTTTATCACTACGCAAATATGCGGTCGACGACTTCTGACGCACCAGCTAACAGAAATAGAACTTTTGCAGTTGGTAGCTACGTTATTCTTCGAAAAGACTCACTGGACAACCCAAGTGTGGAAAATTGGCGCAAGGAGCACAACCTTCAACGTGTATCTGAGGAAAAAAAGCCAAGCGCGAGAGACGTCTTGATCGGAAAAGTGATTACCCACGACGCCGCTAATAGACAATACCGTTTGAAACCTGTTTTGTACAAAACAGTATTTGCTAACGGAGGAGGAAACCGTTTGCGAGGCGGTCGTGCTAATCCAGGAAATAGCATCCAAGAACAGCAAAAGGTCGCGAACGTCTTCGCTCAGAGCCAGGTTGATGTGACTGTGCCTGAAGACGCAATCTGGCAGCCACGGAATGCAGAAGTAAAACTGCTAAAAGGTTATGGCCACCTATTTAGCGGACCAGATGTGGAGAAGGCTCTGTTGAATTGCTCTGGAGCCGGGAAAAAGGAAAAGGGATGGATTTATAACATCCTAATGGGGCGTGCTTAAAGTAGGCTTATGTGGTGAAATAAAAGCTAAAGAAAATGCATTTACACGAAGTACTAGTACGTCTCGCTGAAGATGTCGACAACATGGGCAGACTAAGGCAGGTCTAAGAGAAGGACAAGGCTGCACAAGAAAAAGAAAACTGACAGTCAAGAGAGCAAGAAGATCGATGTACGATCAAGTATCTATGTTGGAAGATTTGAAGTTGCGAGTTTTGGCTTTTTGGCGCGTGGGTTCTTGCCATCTCTAAAAAATTAGAATATCTAAACCCTTAGAACAACGGTCGCTTCATCCGTGTGGTTGATTTGGATGCGAGTAGACTAGAAGTTAGTAGAGACGTACACCTAGTGCTTTTAGTACAGGCGCGAAAGGGAAACCTTAGGCAGATTGCCGAATAGATTCACGGCCTCAGTACAGGCGCGAAAGATTCACAAGGCGTTCTAGACTAGGACCTTGAATACGAAGCCTAATAGAGGAGGTAAATGTTGACCACGAGGACAAACGCTGTCGGACGCGTTCGCTAAAAACTTTTTGTGGGATTGGACACTTAGTAAGTATGCTCCTTGAAACCATTCGCAACCGTCTTGTGTTTCTGCCAAGACGTTGGGCGCTAGTACTCTCTTAGTACTGGAATAGAGGAAAGCTGTTCGGCAGCCTTGTGGGCTTTTTGCGTGATGCAAGAGCCATCAAGAGGAAAGTACTTTGTTCTGTGTCTTCTGTAGTGCTCCATCGGTTCGTGTCGGTCTGAACGAAGAAGTTAAGCCGACCATATCGGTGTTAGGATTATTTTGCTTTCAACGGTCACAGTGATTTAGAGAATTCCAAGCGAGTAGTACTATGCTCCCATCTTTCCTCCTCTCCTTCCACATTTTGTTTCTTCCCTAGCTTCTTGAAAAGAGGAGTCAGTCCAGGACAGCCCGGATTCGGAGCGTTGCAAGTTATCAGGTCAAGAAGATTGTAAACATTGAATGCGTGTAAACAAGAACTTCATCTTCTTCAGCCGCAAAGGCGTCACGCTGCCAGGAACTCTTAATATTCAGCCATCATGAACTTTACTTTTACTATTTCTTCTTTCCACACGCACAAACAAAAGAATGGCGGTTGAAGACGTGTCTAGACAGCCCTCTCATGGGGCTACAACACGGGCTAGTTCGCCAGAAACCTTGGTTGAGGCTGAAACCTTGATAGGTGATGAGCCACTACTCGACGACGGAGCAGGACGACGGAGCAGGACCGCTACGTTGGGCACCAGAGACGAAGCATCTCCTTCCTCTAGATGGAGCAGCAGTCCGATGCGGTTGCTATCTTCTGCTATATCAACTACGTTAAACCTTCGGCAGGATGGAGGACATCAGGATAGAGGAGATGGAGAAGGAGGAGAAGACCAACATGTATCTACTGTTGGGAGTGATGAACAAGATAATCACGGACGCGGGTCAGAACCAGAAGACCTAGGAGTCGGAGACGATGATGCTCGTGGGAATCGCCGCCATCAAGACAGGGATAATAACCATCATAGACCAGCAATGCAACAGGCACGAGGAGAGAATCTTACGGAATTCGCTGCTCGACATGCTTACGTTGGCCATCTTATCAGCTTCGGGCTGATGCTCGTTACTGGCGTCGTGATTGTACTGGGATGATAATTGAGTCTTATGTGTGAAAATGAGTACTTCTTGTTAACCTACAAAGTCACCGTAGGCAATTACAAAGTGTTAGCCGTTGAATGTCCTTCGGAAAAGACAATTTAGTTCATGGGATAATCGTAGATGAAGTATACAAAATGTAATGAGAAGCCATGCTGGCGATGGAATGAAAAGAGATAATGACAAACAAATGAATCTGTACACGATAAAAATCAGGAGTATTTTATGATTTCTTTTGTGGAGCTGTTTTTTCTTTGCTGAGAGGATGAAGGAATGATTGGAAGATGAAAATATTGATGTTGGAATTCTGTCTACGACCGAGACGAAAGAACATTGTCATATCCACCTAAGGCTTGTTCGACCTCCACTTTATTCTGTAACGAGTCAAAGCATAGATGATCGTTGTTCTCTGTGGTGCAGGACAGTGTTCATGAGGATGATGAAAGTAAATGGTTCTGTGTTGAGGTTCAAGTGTCGGCTGATATTCTTTTGTGAGTGCGCGCGTGCGCGATGGTCAAGATCTTCGTGTTTCTTGCAAAACGATGATGTTCATCTTTTTGATTCAGTTTTCCTCATTGATCCAAGAACCGAGAGATACCGTGTTGTGCAAAAATTAAAACTGCTTGGTTGTATTTTCTTGTTTCATCTGAAAATTGGAGATGTAGAATAAGTATGCGTATGAATGATGTGTCACGGTCAACGTGGGTGGTGCAGCAACTTAGGTCGGACGATGGTGAAGTCCTTGATTAAGTACTTGTGAAACGAATTTGGCATGAATCGCTTTGTCATGAATCGCTTTACTAACGAAGGCAGTCCTTTTATTTTCTGACTTTTCATTTTTGTTCCTATCCTCTGTCCCTCTCCTAAAGTCCATACATTTTTTTTTAGCAAGTCAATGTCCCCTCAACATCATCATGAATGAATGAGTCATCATTTCCAACCATCAACCTTCGTAGGGGGTCGTCGTGGTGGGGTTGCGGTGCAGATATGTGAAGAGCAGACATAAACTTAGTGATCTACGTTCGTACTTGTACCTAGTCTTCTACCTAGTAGCTTCTGCGTCAGTGCTGTCTGGTCCACTTCCACGTCCACGACAAACAAGGTCACCTTTATTCGACCTCTGCTTGCCTTTTGTAGGCAGCTATAGTACCGCATTCATTTTACACGACTCGATATTAGCGCATACCTTCGTCGCAAGATTTAAGCAATCATTGGTCCACATCAATTTTTTGTGCTAGTAATACCAACTTCTACATGCACGCACTGCATTTGGAACGCACTACATCATGTCATATTGGAACGCACTACTATCTTCATTATGATACATGATTGCTTGTGATGAAGAGAAATTGATTCCTTTTTTGTACAGTAAAATGATGTCACTCGGCAACACCATGTTGAGCTTCTCGCTATGCGCTATGCGTGCTGGTCGGAGTTGAAGTCTCTCTAATTGTACAGAGGATGATGCGCTTTGGCTACGACTGTACGATGGCGCAGGAACAGTACAACTACTAGGGGAGCAATGTTGGTGATGTGTGGTGGCGACGTAACATGAAGAAAGATGAAGCTCTTTATTTCGCTACTGCTATATTTTGCGAGCTTCTCGCCGCATGCTGCGTTTACGCCTAGAGATGAGGGAGCACAACGTAGCACTACTGGTAGGAGTGTGAAGGTTGGAACTTCAGCTGCTAGCACGTCCTCCTCGTCATCATCATCAAAGACCGAACATGGCGAAGCAGCAGCAGCAGCAGCAGCAGAGAAGAAGCAGAGCAAAGCTAAAGAAGAAGTAGCTGCAACGATAGAAGCTAGTAGTGTAGGATTAGAAGCAGGAGCTGCTTCCTCATCTTCTTCTAGGAGAGGCAAGGATCAAGAAGCAGCAGAGCTTGGAGGTGTACGAAGTCCTATACCTACATCAAAGCAACAAGCAGAAACGTCGAAGACAACCACTAAAGCTTTTCGAAAAAGCACTGCCGCGATCAAAGCAGGAGGATCAGGACGTGCCTCATCTTCCAGTACTGCTTTGGTCGTTTCAACGACAACCGCCTCACCTACTGTGTTCGCCAGAGGCGAAGTACAACATTTTGATACTATCACCAGCATTCAATATGGACCTGCTTATGATTCACGGAGTTCCTCGTCCTCCTCTACTTATACACAAATACCGCATGGTGCACATAGCAGTGGTATCTCTAGCGAGTGGAGCCTCATTCTCTCGGATGTATGGTTGCAGGAGGGGCCCTGTGTCCCCTACTGGGAAACAGAGTGCCCGGCATTGGATGTGAAGAGCTTGTTCCATCAGACTGAGGTACCATTTGGTCTAGAACTCAATCTTAATGAACATATTTCATCGATCAAAGATAGAATCTTGAAACATTTGGATACATCACCCACTCAATAACAACAAAGTCAGGTTTTTCTCGATCACGATGTTAGTTGCGAATATCTCTTTTTCGGGGACTGGTATGTCACGGCTTTCCCCATGCAGCGCAAGTGCGCTGACCCTCGCATCGACCTCTGTCTCTTTTCGACTGCGCATCGTGCGGTTACACTGTTTGGGAGTGGCGGCTTGACGTCCTCGTTCCAAAATTTGGAACGACATGATCATGCTTCATCTATTATGCTGCCTACACTTGGCGGAGGTCCAACTTCATCAAGTCCATCCTGGCAAACGTTGGTGCAGGGCCCACCAAGAAGACGGATCTTGACGATTGAGGAATATCGGCAGCAAGTCTGCGCACTAGACCGGTACCGACCAGCGTTGACGCCAGTTAGCTATTACAAGTATCCCTGGCTAAAACAATGGCTGACGGTCCGAGCAAGGTACTGCGAGGCAATGCTTGACGAGGGACTTTTGGGACAACGCGAAACATGTGGTACTATTCGTATTTTGTCTAGAGATTGATGTGCTACTCCTGTTTGATGAAACTAAAAGTATTAGTTGCTGATGTTGAAAAACAAGAACTTCTACGTTTGTGATCCGATTATGGGTACCGTCAACCCATCTTTTACACCATCTTTCAGCCAATTCCTTCTTGGAATAGGCTAAAAGATGTTCTAAAAGATGGGTTGCCGGTCCCTCTAATCCGAACTCCTCCTCTTGATACATAATAGGTCGCGAGCCTCCTGCTCTGCTGGAACTCGCTGCTCCCGCCTCGTACCGAGAGGTGTGGCCTCCACAGGTAAGAGGGATGCAATTTTATCTTGGCCAATCGTTCTGGCGCGATGGATCTGAGTGGGAAAAAGGCCGTTCCGAAGCCTTTCCTCACCCCTTCTTGCAGCGTTGTGGCTATGCTGTGCCTGATAGCATCGAGCCTGAGTTTGCACCGAGCGATGATCCTTCCTCTGTGTCATCTACGACGACGGCTGATAGTGGACGGACGTCTGCAGGAGAAGCAGCCTCCTCCGCAGAGCCAAAGGAGAAGATTCCAGTTCGTTTTCGCTTAAGGATGGCGAAAGGGCAGACGTATCGAGGTCGGATCTACGGGCAAAAGCATTTGCAGTGTAGTAGAGTGGAACCATTTTTCGCTTGCAATGCTTATCGGGCCTCAGAATGGTCGGTGATCTGGAAGCATTTCGGACCAGGGGTCTGCTCGACCCTATATTCGATACCAGAGGAGAGTTTTCACCAACGTGTTGACGCAACTTCTGCAGACAGAAGCAGTACTGCACAAGAATTACAAGAACAACCTCTACTTAGAAGTTCATCTTTCAGCATTAACGACGCACGAAGACGGCAAGTCGCTATGCGTGGAGCTTTCTTGCGTACGAGAGACGCCATGCTGAAAAGATTGAATGATACACGAAGCAGTGGTGGTGAGGGTTGCGTGATAATGGCAAACTTGACCAGTGGGGAGATAATCAACGGTACTAGTGGAAGTAGTGGGTCGGGGGCACTGGGAGATGGAGAAAACGCTACTTCCGGTGAAAATGAAGCTGATACGGCTAAAGACAGCAAGCGATCGCTGATGGGTGGTATCTTAGACGCGATTTTGGGGTCGTCCACAAGCAGCGA
This sequence comes from Amoebophrya sp. A25, assembly GCA_905178165.1. Taxonomy (NCBI): domain Eukaryota; class Dinophyceae; order Syndiniales; family Amoebophryaceae; genus Amoebophrya; species Amoebophrya sp. A25. Next base: position 1,142,882 of record CAJINU010000028.1, on the reverse strand, counting down.
ACAAGAAAGCACGGTCAACACGACAGCAGGGGCAACTTCTGGTGTTGAAAAGGACAGCGTAGCGGGTACTGCATTAGAAGGTGCCACGGAGCAGAAATCAAGTGGGGCAGATGCTTCACCAACTGCTGACGATTCCGGCGGAAAGGACATCAGTGAAGATAGCGCTTCATTGAGTCCCTCAACAACTAGTACTGATGAGACTACTTCTGCGACATCCGAGACGCCTAGTACCACTGAAGGTGATGCAACCAACGATGAGCAACAAGATAATGAGCACGAAGGTAATGAGCAAGAAGACGACGATGAAGAGGATGAAGAACAAGAGGATGAAGATCAAGAGAACAATTACCCGTTTGGGACCTCAAATGTGAATGTCATAACTCTCGAGGAGTACGACCTGATGACTAGGAGTAATTCCTGGCAAACAACAAGGTTCATTTCGACGCATGGTCATAGCAGGGCATCTACTTCATCAACAAGCAGATACGCGGATGAAGATAGCACTCCAACATCTTCAACAGTTGCAGACCAGGATCTAGACACACTGGCTGACACGCATGAAGCGTTTCTTGCTACGCTGAATGACACGGAGTTAGACGCTTACTTAGACGCGCATGCGCCGCGGCAACAACCAGTGGACCCGGCAGCGCAAGACGCGTGGTTCAGCGATGCCTTAGACGCTTTTGCCCCGTATGAATCCGTCTCAGAAAAAGGCGTAATGAAACCTAGGAGTAAGGAGCCAGAGCCGCGTTTTATTACTGAGGGGATCAATATGACGGAGATGCGGACCATGGAGACCGATTACGCCTCCCAGAGTGCGGGTGCTAAGATCTTGGCGTCTTCAGATGGGACCCAAGGCGCGGGTCACATCCTCAAGTCCGATCCTTCCGCGTACATGCTCTCACCGTGCAGTGTACGAGGTGCTTGGTTTGTTCTAGGTCTGCCAGAGTACATCTCTTTGGAGAAAGTTGGCTTTGTGAGCCTCGAGTTTTTCGCGAGTCAGTTCCGACATATCCAGATTCTAGGCAGCAGCAGCTATCCCGCAGAGCGGTGGCGGGTGTTGGCGGAGGTGGAGCTAAGCTTGTCCGAAACTCAGCAGGTCTTTGACGTGAACAAGCGGTGCAGTCGACAAGAAAACGGCTGTTGGGTTAGGTTCCTCAAGGTGCGCGCGCTGTCCCACTACGATTTGGACGGTTCCGTCTACTGCGCTCTGACGAAAATCCAGGTATTTGGGTCTACTGTGCTGAAAGATTTAGATAAGCAACTGGAGAAAGAGGACGTGGAATTAGCGAGCCAGAACTTGCCAGTACCTAGTGTGGGCGACTTGTTGGGTGACTACCACGAACGCGACAACTTTTTTTCAACGGAGCCCGACTTGTTTCTGCGACGTGTCGGGATAGACGTGCCTGCGTACTTACGCTACGATCGTGGTGGAAGTGCGACATCGACGACAACTGCGACACAACAGCCAGGTGTAGGTGCTGTAGGCAGTGACCAGCAACAAAGAAAAGAATCGGGAAAGAATGCTGCTGGCGACGCGTCAGGCGTGGGAGGAATGTCAACAGCAGGTAGGAATGTCGTAGTTGGTACAACAAGTGCTGGTGCGGCAGGAGCGACCGTGTCCTCATCCTCGTCGTCAACGACAGCTGCGCCTTCCTCGTGGTTTTCAAGCGGAACTGCGGCGACCTCGACGGGTGCACCGACACCAGCCGATAGCGCAGCCGCCGCTGGGTCAGCTACTGGCACATCAGCTTCGCCTTCGTCTTCTACGAGTGGGGCAGCAGGAGACGGGAGTTCCGCTAGCGACGGCAGTTCCGCGGGTACGACTGGTGCTGCTGGCGCCACAGGAGGAGCTACGACTGCTGTTGGCGTAGCTAGTGGTGCCATGATATCAGGCAGTGGCACTGCTGGTAATGGTATTTCCGGAAGCGGACAAAATCTGGGTGGCGCACTCACAGACGAGCGTCGCAACGGGACTACTAGTGGATCTGCTTCATCTAACACAGTAGACAGTGCTATGTCTGCATCCTCCGACGCCGAAGACGATCCTAGTCCTTTCCTTGAAGACGGTGAAATATTCACCGGCCCGACCGCAGCTGAGATATCAGAGCAGATTCTGCGGTTCGAAGATCTAGGCCTAGACCGTATGAAAACGCAGTTGTCGGACTTGGGCAGGAGTAGCGATGCAATGGCAGTACTGAAGCAAATCGTCAACACCGTGTCGCCTCCTGCTAGTGGCGACGCCAACGGAGACAAGACAGCGGCTCTTATGAAACAGATGATGTCAGTAGTCGGTGGAGGTGATGCAGCTGCGAAATTGATGATAATAGATCCCAATAGCGCTTATTATGCCAACTTGCCACCTGCGGAGCAAAACCTTCGTGCAGCGACCCCGCCATCACCTGGCGGCGAAAAACCCGCTCTGATGAGGATCTTAGAGAACATCCGATTGCTAGAAAGTAAGCACATCGATTTGTCGAAGTTGAGTCGGAATATGCTGGGCAGCATGCGGAACCAAGAGCTGGTTCTGACGCTGTTGAGCTCTATACTCCTAACGCTCCACGACCAAACAAAAGAGTACAGGGGAAAGCTGGACAAGGTCCAGAGAGTCTTTCTGAAGGGGAGAGACCATTGCTTCGAGAGTATCCTCAACAACCAAGCAGGTGCCTTTGGAGTGACGGGAATATCATCGTCGGGTTTGCGCGCTGGTGGAAACGCAACAAACAACAGCAGCAGTGTAGGAGGAGCAGGAAGTGGTGGTGTAGCTGGTGGCTCATCTTCAAGTAGTGGAACCAGTAACGGCGCAACAGGAGTCGGGGAAGTTGACCCTTTCCTCTGCTTACTAGAGGCGGCATTGAACAGCACAGCAGCAGGACTACCGGATGGCGCAGAAGATGATAACAACATTCTCCAGAGGTTGAGAGACCGTTTAGTTCCTGCCTCAGAAACCTGGCTCAGCGGCATTTCCTTTACAGAAGACGAAACTCACATATCCTTGGATTTCTACTACCAGAGAATCCGGGACTACGCTCTTCAAGTGTGGAAAGACACAGAGACGTTGCGTGGTTTGCTAGACCGTCTGTTGTCTAGTATTTTGTCCTTTTTGGCGTCTGTTTGGTACGTCGCGACGTGGGCGACTGGGTATCGAAGTGGAGAGTTGAAAACTCCGATATTGGACATTTCCTGGTCTCCAGAGCGCGTGCTCTTGCTCTATTTAGTCGTTTGTCACGTGTGGTCGGTCTTTCTCCGTAGAATCTTTGCCACGATATGGGCCGTTCTCACTTACCCCTTTGTTGCTATCGCAGCTGCTGTAAAGGGGAGAGGAGGAGGAGTTGTGGGAAGAGGTGTGCGGACGTTGTCGAGTGCATCTACAGGAGCTGAATCATCTGTGATGGGCAGCGAGGGTTCAACCTCTCACTTCCTGGCTGGCGGCGAAACAACGGATGAGCCTCGTAGTCGTGCATCTAGTGGCTCTTCCTCAATACAAGCTCCAAGCTCCAGACCAGGCAGCGCAACAAGTAGCCCCCTTCAAGGCGCCACGACTGGTCCCCTGTTCCTCCCTACGACACTTCCGACTAGCAACCGCGTGAATCACACTCCTCCGTATTTGTCGCCCGCTACCCCCATTACCCAACAACACCACAACCATCTACTACATCCATCTGGAGGTCAACAACAAGGGGAACAACACGCCTACGCGCCACCAGGACACGGTGGTCCCACCACCGCATCCTTAACACCTTCTTCGAATAACCCAGCCGCCGACACCAGGAGTCGTGTCTCATCCGCGAGTGCGCACACAGCGCGGAGCTACATGTCGGTGCCTAGACGTGTGAGTGACGTGTCAATGGCAACACTGCCATCGCCAACGGAGCCAGGACATTTTCAAGGTTCTATCACCAGACAGCACCACGGGATCTCGTTTGACAGTGCAGATAGTGGTGACCCACCTATAGGACTCCCACCGCGCACCGATTCTGTGGCGTCCTCCATCGCAACGCCACAGTTCGGCGGTAGGCCTCTACGGTTTAGGCCAGCTGGAAGCCAGGGAGCAGAAGGAGAGCAAGGACCTCCAGTCTTAGAGGAGACGGATTTTTGCTTGTCAAGTCCAACACCAACGCCTGTCCTTGTTGTTGCAGATGGGAAGCACATGCATAAAAATGCGGATCATGCACCAGAATCTTCAGTTAGAAATAGTGACCTCAAGCTCAACTACGCTTCTCAAAACCTTTACAGGGAAAAAGAAAGTACAAAAACGTCGACAGCCGCGCAAGTAAAGTCTCAACTGCCAAGCAAAGTGAGGGATCCTAGTGCAGGCCATGGCAACACGGACGTACCTCCATCTTCAAAAGAAGTTGTAAACACCGATCCTTTAGTCATGCTGCTCAAGAACGGAGGTGCTAGCGGTGCTAATGGTCTTCATTATGCTAGCAACGGTGTAGCAGCTTCCGATAATCCGAACAACAGAAACAGTCATAATATTGACTCTTCTTTACAGAGTAGGAGTGCAAGTAACGCAGGTGCGCGAAGTAGTAGTCCTTCAGCGTGGTCCTCTTCTCCGGCAACGTCGTCGAACGGTACTGCGCCTCGTCAACGCTTAGTAGTAAAGGAGATAGACTTAGTTTCGTCAAATCCTGTAGCTGCTAAGTCGAGTTCTACATCTTCCCCAGATTTCGTGTTGACGACAGAAGATGTACAGGGAAACGTTGAGGTTGACTCGAATCGAAGCCTGGATGTTGGGTTGTTCCACAAGAGCGGCATGCATGATCTTCATTTACAGCGCAGCGACAGCACGACGCCTTCCTCAACTCCAACGCAGTCAAAACTGCCTTTAGGACAGCCACCCTCCTCTGGCGGCACTAGTAGAAACACTTCGCCGAGAGGGGAGTTTTTATTCGACTTACATATTGGCAAGACGAGCGGCTCCAAGTTAAGAGTCGTTTCCACCAGATTTAGTTACATTTCCCCGTAATAAACCATCCATGGCGCTTTTCCTAGTAGAAAAGAAGCCAGGATAGATGTTCAGAGGAATGGAATTCTGTAACCTCTAACCAAGGATATGCGTTCACTCTCTCTGTCCGGTGGCAGTGAAAGCGCTAGCACGATGACGATATCCGGAACTAACGCTGTCCAACTGGCTAAGGAATTCGCAGAGGCGAAGAAGGCTCGTGACTACAACAGACACACTAGGCCGAGTGCGGCACCGAAGAGTCCTAGTTCAACCTCAAGTGTGCTGGCTGATGGTCATGGTCTTATTTCTTCTAGAAACTACACTTCGACTGGTGGCACTGCTGGTAGTGGTCCCAACGGTCACGCTTCTGGCAGTGAATATGCCAGTAGTCCAACGTCGTCTCTTCCTGGATACAGCGCTAGTGCAGGGAGTAGTACTACTCGTTGTAAGGTAAATGCTCTAGTAGTAGGCGATAGTAGTAGTACAACAAGTACAACTTCCGATAATAGAAATGATGCAACAGCAGGACCACGAGCTCCTGTGAATGTGACATCAAGAACAGCACCTGTCCGACGAGGAGGTGGCGGTTCACAATCTTCTGCTTCGTCAGGATCTGCCTCAGCCAATCACGAAGGACCGAGAAACATGTCGTCTCAGAATGGACAACAAGTGGATCGCAGAGGGCGAGGACTAACTGCAGAAGAAGGAGGACCGAAAAATCCTCCATCGGTAAAACGACGAGGAGGAAGGAAACATCATGTGGGTAAACGCCCACCCGAGAAACCACCAGACTGATTACCCGAGTAGGCTTCTGTTGTAAAAACTTAAACTTTATTAGTACTTTCTGCCAGAAAGACTAGACTTTTTAGTAGATTCAGCTATTAGAAGTAGTTCTTCTTTGATACAGCTTGTCAGGATAGGAGAGGAGGGTTGTCGGATTTGGATACCACATGCTTCCAAACAAATTGGTATCTTGAGTAGTAGAGACTGAGACAGCGGAGTAGATGCTTCTAAATGGTTTTGCTTGAAGCAAATCGTTGAAGAGACACTAGAAAGATCGCGGAGTACTTTGGGTTCTGTTAAGAAACCTCTACAAGAGACTGTATCGGAAACCTGTACAAAAAACTGTATCGCAATGAATACTAGAAGTAGGTATTTGCATTCATGTTGATGTTGATGAATACTAGAACTAGAGGACGAACTACTAGACTGGAATCTAGTATGATGAGAATTAGAGGAAGAAGCTTGCTATCGTTACAGCTACCGGTACAACACTTGCACATAAGATGTTAGGCTTAGAGGCGGTAAAACTGTACAACACTTGCACATGCGATTTTAGAAGTTGAGGTTCGTTACAGCTACCTGTACAACACTTGCACATTTCCAGTGATGTCTATTTCTATGGATTAAGTACTTTCCGATTCCGATGATATCGTTTGCTACTATTAAGTATGTAACTACCGCTTTCTGTGGTTTACTTGAGTGGCATTTTTCAACGGTTAAACTTGCACATTTCGCGACTCTTTGCACACTTACAGAAAGAACCAAGAAGAAGGATGATGGCCTCTACACAAAGCTGTAGGTGGTCGCTCACACCAAAGAAGAAGGAGAGCCTACACAAAGCCGTAGCAAAAGACTGTCTAACCGTCCGCAGAACGGAGTCCACACTTCCATGAAGAAGCAAAGGAAAAGGCTTTCAACCCGCAAAAGGTTTGGCATACAGAGCTACAGAAGTTATGCTTGAGTCTCAAAGATAGACTCGTTGGAAAGCAAAGAAGAGAGTGTTCATGATTGGATCCTTTTTAGCATTCTGAGTGATGAATGAATGCATCTCGGTTCGCTTCGCCTTGGGGCGCTTCGAAAGCGCTTTTTGTCAGCGCCGTGCGTGTAGATCTAGCAAAGGCGCCCTATCCTATCCTATCTTATCCTATCCTATCGATTCAATATCAATCTTTGTAGAAGTCGGTTATTTTCTGTTCATCCGAGTAGGTACTCCAGTCAGACGCAAATGAAGGCATGATATTTCTCGGTGTTTTCATTGCGGCTGCGAGCGTGAATGAAAATTTCAGGACCAGGTGAGACCCAACCCTAGATCATACCCTCTCGATCTGTGCTAGAGCAACAAGTGAAAGGGTGTTTTCTCCACCGCTAGAGCTTGGCATGTTACAAATCTAGTGCTGCCATCGACGTGGAATCCCATGCTTTTCTTTCTTGTGCCTGCCCTTGTCCGTGTTCCGCACTGAAATAGGTTGCTGCCTAAAATTTCTCTCTGTCTGTGTCGAATTTCTGTGCTACCTTCTACTTGATGCGCGAACTTCTTCATGAGGAGAACTTTCTCTGATCGGTATGCTGATCGGAAATAAGTGCAATAAATCAAATCGGTTAGACAATGCTGATGCACACGACCAGGGCGAGTCGGCAAGGTCAAGAAGAAGAAGAGCTGGTAAATGTCGACTACAGTTCGGCTCTGCTTCTGGGCCTGCTCTGGCTCGCATTGGATTCGAGTGTCCTACTGCTATTGATGGATGAGGTGCGCGCTATGTCTGTACTTGTGCAACGTCTCTGTGCGAGGCGTGTCTTGACGGCTACCTACCATTTTCCAAGCCCCCATACTATCTTCCGAAATCTCTCCGACCTTGTCCTGAACTCGGTTTATACCCTACCTGTGTAGTGTAAGTAAGTAAGTCATAGCATCCGATTGTTATAATATCATTGAAGATACTTATGATAATTCAACTTAGCTTGATCATTACATACATTAGGTTAGCAGAAGCATCTGTCTGTGTATGTTTATGTGTCCGGCTGTAGTTCGATTTATCGTTTCTTTGTGAATTGAGTGCGTACCATAAAAGCTTGAGACACGGCACCCTTGTGGAATAAGACCAGGAACCTGCCGAAATGATGAAAATGAATATTAAAAGGTGAGCATCACCATAAAACTACAAGAAAAATAATCGAAAGTGCTATGATTGCATTGACACTCTTCCGTGCTCCCAAAACTAGGATCATTAGGGTAGATTCAAGATAGAGGTATCAGAAAGTGCTTTCCTTCATCAAAGTTTTGACCTGATTTGTTCTTCGTGTTCGTCCTTCCCCTAGTCTTCGTCGGCCCTGTAATAAACGACTCCCACTCGTGGAAAGAACTACTTCCTTCGATTTCATCGACACTGTGGCTACAACAATCATCATGAAAATGATGGGGCTCGTCGGTGCACTATTTTTTGTGCTTTCCCTCGCGGATTGCCTTCTGGGCGTCGCTTTATTCAACACCGTGCTGGCGCAAATCGTGGAAGGCCTCTTGGTCTTCGCCTTGGAGCAAGATAATCATGTGCAGAAGAGCTCGTATTTGCGAGGTGGATCTGCGACGACGGCAGGGGGGGCGGATCACGGTTCTTTATGCGTGGTTTTTGTCATTAATGAAATAGCAAAACTCCTTAGAAGAGATGGTCATTGTATACCGTAATCGTAAGAAAAGTCGCGTAGATCCACATCCATTTTTTTCCGTGATGTTGTGAATTGTCATGATGTTGTTGGTACTTCTTAGCTAGAGCAACCAGCTTTCTCGATAGTGTTGCAGCTAGTACCCACAAGTCTTTGGTCTTGAGAGACTCTTCATCAATAATGACTATGAACAAAGCTAGAGGAGACTTCGTCTAGCAAACAGGCTTTGGATAGAAGTAAGACTGTGAATATAGCTAAGTTGCAGACGCATATGATGGAGATCGGTTCCTAGCTGTGAGATGGCTTCAGCATTCTTATTGTAGAGTCTAACTCTGCAAGATCGCACTGAGGATGCGCGTTTTCTGAAGCAAAACGAGACTGCGATGGCGGTGGGGTTCGAGGATATCCAAGAAACTGGTTATCTGCAAAGACATGAAAGCATCAAAAAAAGGAGCAGGCAAAAGTCCACAGTGAATGTGGAGATCGTGTGGACGCAGTACGGTGCTAGTGAGCGTGATGGTTTGTTGATGTGCCACCCCACTTATGTTGAAAGGTATTAATGAATATTTATATTACTCCAAATGATCCTTTTTCATAGCTAGACTTTTCAATGGCAACATCATTTCAAGTGATTCATTCCCGATGACTTCTATTCTTCAACAGTACCCAAGGGATATCCTTGCAGGATACTTCACGGGGATGAGCACTGCATTGCTTTAAAAATCCAAGTCGGTTCGAGAATGTCGCTGGGAACGCGTGGGGACCAGTTGCGGCTGGTGGGGGCGGGGGTCGTGCAAGGCTCCGGTTCCTATACAAATCATCTGGACGATGAATCATGAGGAGGATCAAAAAATGGTTACTAGACATAAACCGTTTTTGAAAAAATTTTATGACCCTAAAGTTAAAAGCATGGAAGTGCCTCCCGAGATTTTCAATGAGCTGACGGACAAGGTGGTCGCAAAAACGGGCCCGCTAGAATACACAACACCGACACTGATCTTCCAACATACTGAGGTGTGTAAATGTGAATAAGAAAATGAAAGTATTTTTCTACTAGTTGTAGAAGTAGATAGTACTAGGTTGTGTTCTCTTTCGTGGTTATCTTCCTTACAGTTGTGGGAGAAGAAACAAGGGAACGCAATTTCTTTGCTTATCTATAATCAGGAAATGAGTATGATCATACCTTGTATCTACTCAACGTAGCTTGTTGCAGCTTCGTTGTACTTTACACTTGGGCTGTTCTTCCTTTATGGGTGATTAAAAATGGCCCTGTGGGGAGAGAGTGTCAGGTGTAAGTGGTCCGTGAATCTATTCATTTCCTTCAACATGCTTGACTAGTAATTTCAAATCTATCATGTGCTACCTCAAAAACAAAGATATTTTTGATTGTTACATCACCGAACCGTTCTAAATTTGAGGCTTGCAGTAATGTTGAGTCTGAAAGCAGATGACGGCCCAACATCAACTGCTTCCTATTCATAAAGCTTCTCATGTTCCATATCGATCATTTATCTCCTGCATATTCGACGTAACAACTCCACTCCTGAATTTGGATTTCAATGCATGAACGTTATCACATCTCAACAAGAACACAACAATTCACCAAACTAAAGTACGCAGCTATCTAACAATAATAACATCAAGAAACTAGTACAACTCACAGTTTAAGTCGCAGCCTCTGGCTGAAGACATACAGGCACCATAGAACATACGACGTGAATGCATTCAACATTCCACGAAAGCGATGAAACAGCTCGTGATCCTATGTATACTTATAAAATGTAGAAAAGCTACGAAACTAGAGACATTCATAATAACGGCAACAATGAAGTCAGCAAAAGAACTCGTACTCGATTGATTAGTGAACTTGATTAGCATGAGGAAACACTCGAACCGATCATGTGATGAGACGGGGACGAGAAGTTCTAGTATTGCTAATCAGTTGGTTGAGGTTTTCTTGTGGTGTATGAAACTATCGCAGAGGAATGACTACTTCCACCGAGGTCGTGGCCATGCCTAATCTATGAAGACAAGAATCACATAGGAGACGCGTGTGCTTTTCTTGATGTGCTAGATGCCTTGAGCAAATACTTAAGCAATTTGATGCTTCTTCTCTCCTCTTCGAATAGTATGAAGGTGGGCAGTCTAGTCACGCGAGGAGGTGGATCAGTGTCGCAGCGCGATCGCTGGCGGTTCTTTTTGAGCTAGCTTTCTTGGCATTTAGAATAGTAGGCCAGATTGATGAGTTGTAAGACGAGGCTTCTATAATATTCAAGAGAAGTAGCACAAGTAGGCCTCTCCTTCCATTTGTGGGCTATCCTGGGAAGGAGGTGGCGAGCCGTCTTGATCATCAATGACACGCAGCGGAATGCGGGGGGGGCCCTCTTCCTCAATCTGTTCATGGAGGACTCCCTAGTCTCATGAATCAGATGCGTCAGCCACAGGTCTAATTGCTGACCTGGTGCTGATCATGAGTCACGCTAGCTTGACAAGATGAGCCGGCTAGGTGGACGCATGTGCGCGCGTTTCTCACGCCAAGTAAGACCAATGCAAAACGCACGACCATACATTTCTTGACTTTCATTTCTTGTTGCCATGATCGATGTCTTGAGCAAATAATAACCTTGCTGTTTGTCAGCACAGACACTGCAAGGTGTCTGAGTGATGCCTTCCAGTTGTGATCGAGGTTCATCTTGCTGAGCTAATAACTGTTCTACGTTGTCGCAGTTACGTAAGTCAAGAATGTGAAGTAGCGTTCTTTCGATGCTGCTCTCGGTGATTCAAGAAACGAAAATGAAAACCCAGAATTCCAATCGTTCCTTAGAAGTCCGTGTTCGTTGTCCCTCTTTGATGTCTGCTTGAAGGCGAGCGAGTGTGGGTGGCAGCGCAGCTCCTATTCTTAATGGGGGTGCTGATATGCAGAATGAGCCGAAAGGAGAGGGAAGACTGATTAGATTTCCTTCGCGAGTGATATGCATGACGCAATCTGAACAACAAGATAGAAGATTGTTTTTGAGCGCCTGCAGTACTTTCCGATCGGTGGTTTCATTTTCACTCAAGTTTAATACAACTGTTACAACACACGACATATTCATTCATCATGATGAAGATCTTGAATGGATGGCTCCTGACGATATGACGACCAGCAGACTCGATTATGTGGCCCAATAATGCAAATTCACTAATTTCATCTAGAAGTTGTTGGCTACTTGGGCAATTTTCTGCATGCAAGTTTTATGAACAAGATCAACGCCATGGCGCAAACGCGATAGCAAGAAGTAAGAAGATCAAGAGGGAATATGAATAAAAGCACATCAAAAGCAAGGGCCATGTCCTTTAAGATGAGGAAACTGCGTATGGCCTCCAGCACTGCCCTTCAGTTTGCTACTTTAGCCGCATTGACTTCGACGAGAGCAAACGTCACTGGTGGCCCACGTGCTACATACCTAGACGAGGACTTGCTCCGTAATTAGTTTTCCACCAACGGCGTAGGCGTACATGATGTGGTTGGTCATCAGGAGGATGCTCCTCCTGTAGCTGTTCCTGGTCAAGAAGAAGGAGAGGACCAGCAGGGGCATAACGTAGATGAAGTCGAGCGCATCAACATACCTGTCCAGGATACGCGTGACGTACAGCTCCAGACGAAGATTGGGATAGGGTCGCCACCGCAATGGTTCAAACTCGTTGTTAACACAGGCAGTTCGGACCTCTGGGCTTTCGCAAAAAACTGTACCACAACCAGTGCTCCTGGCGACATCTTCAGTGGTGTCACAGTCACTTCCAGTAACCGTATCGACGACTCCTCAACATCTTGGAGTTGGTCGTCCTCATACGATTTGAGTATGTCGAAAACAGCGAAGGCTCTTGGAGATCGCGTCACTTTTCAATATGGTGACGGCACAAGGGCATCTGCGGTTTCCTTTCGCGATGATGTCATCGTTGATCAACGCGCAACTACTACAAGCGGAAATGCACGACGAAGAGGAGGTGGGTCTTTCAGTGAAAATAGAGGCTCTTTCAGCTCTAAGAGAACGAGTCTAGTATCGCATAATGCTGCACAGCAAATGCAGGAGGCAGAAGGTGATGCTGATAGAAGTAATAAGGACGAGAGCACGACGCGCAGTACTTCTTCGAAGTCTCAGATAGCAGATGCTGTAGCTGTACTAGCAGATGAAGGTGGTCGCGTCAATGTCAAGCACACTGAAAGTGTTGCTCACAAACAAGACGAGGAGGCCACCCTTGTGAGGCAGCAATTTCTGCTGCGGACAGATCGTGTACGGCACACGCGCGCTGGATATGAGATGCACGCTGAAGGCGTTTTGGGCTTGGCGCACTATTTTGACGACGTGAGCGGCCCTAGACCAGCAGTGGCGAAAACGTTCCTCCGAACGTTTTTCGAGCAGCATCCTTACATGAAGAAGGAGTTCTCGATTTGGTTGTCCAAGGCGAAGACTTCCAAGAAAAGTAGAATCAAGATAACTACAGGAACGATAGAAAACACAAAGTCATCAAAGACGCAGCTGCAAGATGAACGTGGGGCAGTGGTCTTTGGGCGCAGAAGTTCTTCTCGTCGGAGCAGAAGTCATGTTTTCGGTGGTGCTAGTACCAGTATAACGCTATTGGGTTCAGAACAAGTACTGGACGAGCCCTCTTATCTCTATGGGAAGAGGCACTACATGGAGCAGACGTCTTTGTGGATCACGAGTGTCCTGTCGCTTGGATGGGCGACCAGAGGAGAACGACAGAAGAGCATTCATGAAACATCTAGTAGTGGTGCGAGTACGCCTTCATCGGGTTCAGCAATGGCGTCTTCCTCTACAAGAACATCAACATCTTCAACAACAAGATCATCAAATGCCGAAGATGAATTAGAATCGTCCACGAGGACTTCGTTTCCTCCGACCTACACGTTTTTTGGTGCGTGAGGTAGTGAGGGTGCTCCAGCTCTCGTAGATTCCGGTTCTAGTTTTTTGGTTGTCTCAGAACCAATTTTCGACTACGTTTTCGAGACGACGCAACTAGAAAACTGCGAAGCGTATCCAGGGAAAGATACCGTGCGCATTTGCGACTGTTCCGTAGGTGAGAAAATGGCTTTGCTTGCACCTTTGACAGTAACGCTGCTAGATCATCACGGCGGGTCATTCCCGCTCTGCCTTGCGCCGCCTGAGTACCTGTTGCGTACTGAAGACCCGCGAACAGGAGAGGCTCGCTGTGTCCCAGCAATCGAACGGGGCTCCCCGCATCAATCGGTACCCGTGATTCTCGGCCTCGTTTTCTTACGGACCTACACAACAATATTCGACTTGGACGAGCACCGCATTGGCTTTGCCAGAGGAAGAATCACGCCACAGGATGCACCAGCTGCGAGTACTTAGACAAGGACAATCTTTTTAACGAAAGCCTTTTTTTGCTGATCTACATTTACAGTATACACTACTTACTACCTGAGGACATCTATTAACATTGAAACTCCGACTCTGATCCTGCTCTTTTTTACATGATGTGATGATGAAGTTGATGTGCAATGCCTGTGTCATTTGGCAGAGTTGTCATTAATACAACAAGAGAGACGAACCCGGTCAGGACATTGATCTCGATGTTTTTCTTCAGGTCGTGAGGAGCTAGAACGGGACGTTTTTCGTGCCTGGTGTCCGCGGTGGGGCGAGGTTGTTGCCGAAGCTAAGGGAAACACTGGCTTTTTTGCGAGTCACGGCTGGTCTTGGTTAGGGCTCGAGATGCGCATTGCGGGCCTCTGCTCTATGCCGCTCTTTTGGGCCTGTCTCGGTGTTGCAGCCGGTGCCGCGCTTTTTCAGCTAGTGGTAATGCGAATACCAACGGTTCGTCGTGTTTTGCTTGGCCCAGACGAGTTGCTTGATAGGACGACACAGCCTGACGAAGCGAATATGTATGTTGAGTGACCTTTTGTTGTCCTGAGCTTCGTAGCACGAGTTAGCATCAACATCATGGATGGTATTTTTGGTATAAACATATTATGTACAACTACTTGCATTGTCTTTTTCACGTACTCACCTACTGCTTCGGCGTCGTGTATCATAGGGAATTTTTATTAGCCGACATGATAGCAATCTTAGCCATTGCTATACGCACATTAGAGCAAAACATGACGTCACAGAGGATAGTGCATCCAGAATGACTGTAGGGCTGCAACGTGACACTGCTGCGATTATGGCGCTCACTGATTGTGTGGCTATGCCTCAGTCTTGTTCTCGTGTTGAGCGGCGAAGGAGGGCACAGAGTGACTCCGCTGCGTATTAGTTTTGCCTCAGACAAGAGGAATGATGAGCGGATGATCGTCCGTTTGGGCTCTTTGTTCCTACTAGTTGCTTCTTCCCAGTTAAAGTCTGTTCATGATCATGAAGTTAGCAGTTTATCTCTACCACTAGTTTCTATTTCTAATTCTAGGAGAGTTATTTGCTACTAGCAGGTGCTTGGTGGTCTTCGGGGTGGCAGTCAGGAGTCTGTGAAGTTTGCAAGCACCAGTAGCAGTTAGCAGGTTGTTGCTCAGTTCCTGTTCACTGCCAGGCACGACCCTATTATTTATACTATAGTTAAGAGCTGTTTACTGCTGCTGGTGGTTTGCAAATTGTTGCTAGGCGTAGCAGCGGGGACCCGTTTACTGGAAGCCAGCAGTTTGCCGGCAGTTAGTACTGCAAAAGTTTGGGATTGTCCGAGTCAAACTCAGTCATGAGGTACTCTACAACCACGCTGGAACTTAGTAGAAGCAAGAACTCGTAGAAGGCCGTTGTAGATGAAGGTAAAAGACGTTAGAACTCACTAAAAGATAAAAAGTGGTACTTCTAGAAGTGGAGGCTTTGCAGATTTTAGAAGTCAGTAGACCCTATCAGAAGATAGTAGATGCTAGAAGTTGATAGAAGCTAGATGAAGTGGGCAGAACAATTAAATAGGAATCACTGCAGCATGGATTTGGACGGAATTTGAGGTCTGCACCATACCAAATATTTTGGCTTCGCCAGGAAATGAATTAGAAAAAGATGAGATAAAATGAAAAACTCTTGGCTATCAAGTTGAAAACTCAATTTCAAATTCAAAACTTTACTTAGATTTGGCCACAATTTGAGGCGTCCAGCATATAAAAATAACTCAGCAAACGCAAAGAAGCCTCAACGCGCCTTCCGCAAAAGGCGCACTCGCAGTTTCAAAAAAACGATGAGTAGAAATCAATAAAAGACAATCTATCTTCTTCATCTTCACTGATCTGTTCCCTACTTCACAGAGGCTGTATGAGGCTGAGAGCGAAAGAGTGGAAAATCCGAGAAACTAAAAGTGAGATAATTGTTTTTTTGTTAGTTGGGAAAATAAAGCAGCTAACTTTTGCAAAGAAAGTCGAAATGAGTGCACTTGTTTGAGTGTATTTCAAAATCGATTTTTGACTGAGAAGATATATGTGTGTCATTTTTACCAAGAAAAAGGACCTACTCACCTGATGAAAAACAAAGAACAGGAAGTGCAAAACACATTCGGGATGGCTTTGATATCAAAAAATAGACTCGGCCTGTGTAGTGAATGCCGCCAAAGGCAGGTAGGATAGAAAATAGTGAATAAACAGAGAAAACAAATAGCATGTCCTGACAGTGACACAATCCGAATGACCACTTTTGTGGCCTCATGATATGCCGCTCGTGTGACGTAAAATCTCGACGCCGTCCGCGTCGTTGAGGCTGGAGATTAGACCGATCGTTGGGTAGAGCAGTACGTAGCCTGCACACTACAATCCTTGGCAAAATGATTGTAAGGACACAATCAGTGCAGCAGGGAGTGTAAGTTGACCGCTTGCCGGCGTCAGTGTGAGGAACACTCGAGCTCTCCGTTTCCTCATCAGTACAACCGAAGTACCAAAGCAGAAAGTTAGAGTGGTCTTTCTTGGACGAGCGGGTGCCGAATGTAAACGAGGGCGTCGCGTTCTTCAGCACTTACTGTGGTGCTCGTGCTCAATTTCAAGAACAGATAATCTGTTAGGAGACAGAACGAGGGACTCCAGAAGCGACTTCTACAACAACACTCTCTACTAGAACGCAAGAAAAGTGAAGAGGCTTCGCATCCAGTTGTACGACTAGAAGAACATCTGAAGAAATTTTAATACCTCAATTAGACTAGAAGATACGTCTTCTCTTGAACCTCTAGCAGCAAGACCAAGAGTTGCAAGATGGGGAAGCAAGACGCTGGTGGTGGCAATGGCGTGGCGAATAAGGAGAACAGGGATCCGGGTGTGGCGCAGGTTGGAGGAAGCAAAGCCAATACCGGTTTCGAGTTGCTATTCGGGGAGATCTTTGTGGAAATAAGTAGTGGAGATTTGGGCTTGCAGGTGAAAGATTAAGGCTCTCAAAATAGATGATTCATTTACATTTTTATCACGCGATTAATATTTGGTTCTTCTTCATTGATTATAGGTCTGCTTTAGCAGGTTTAGGCTAGCGCTCAAGGCCGATAGAACTTAAAGATATGCTCGTGCATATATTTTTTGAGCTTTGCTCCTTTTCTACGCATTAGGTAAGGCGTTCCTGTCTCGTTCTACTTGATAGATTATAGGATAATAGGTTTCTTCTTGTACTTACTTCTCTGAAGGCCTACAACATGATTACTGGTTCTTCTTCATTAAGGTCCGCGATTGGTTCCTCTTTATTACGGTCAGACTCCTGTCTCTCAAGTAGAATTTGATAAAGGGATTTAACCTCTGCTAAATATGGGACCTACGACGTGGGAAGTGATTTCATCAGAGACCACACCTCTAAGACGATGGGCCATTGTTGCGGTGTCACACACCAGCGTTGGCGAGAATCCCTGGATTTCTATCACAACTACGGTCGAAGTTGAAGCCACTGCCTTTGCATATCGAGAAAGCACCAAGAAATACCTTAACATGGCTCAGAAAAAAAGGCCTAAGGAGGATAGCAGGTACTTACTCCAACATACAATAAATTTGGTGTCTAATAATTGTACCACGTCAAGGTATTGTTGAAAGAATCTGTGTGATTAGAAACACGCTGCTATTTTTCGTTGTAACCTGGTATACATTGTTGAGTACCTCAGCAATTCAAGAAAACAACAGAGCAAATCCAATTTGCGAGTTTTGCGGAAGATAGGTATACAAGGGGAACAGACGTAGTGGAACGAGGTGGCTGGACGACCTGCGACCCCTTGAGTGGCACAAGAGGCGGTTTTCAGAGAAAGGACAACTTACGACTGGCAGAACGATATGAGATAAGTGAAGACATCGAAAGGACAGTCGAATTGTTGCGATTCGTGTACTATTTAGTAGTTGTACTCTGTAGATACTAGAGTGTTTTAGCGTGTTCTGATTTAAAGAAAGACGATTTTAGACCTGGACATCGCTCTTGTTCGTTGCAAAGTCAAAGACTCAAGAACCGCAGGAAATGTATCATCCCGCCGATGGCTTCGTATAGTCGTTTGGGATGTAGTATGATGATCTACCACATCGATCGTCATACAAAAATGACATAGGTACCTCGACCAGATCGAGTTCATGTCCATGAAGCCAGACACGGACGAGGGGAAGAAGAAGTTACTAGGGCAGATGGTGGACATGCTTTTCCTAGCAAATCGTTTTGCAGTGGATCAACTTTTTGCGCGACTAATGCGCTGGTTCCCTACGCATTGTCGCACAACATGCGGAGACGGGGCATTCTGCGACGCCTACTACAAAATTCAATACTACTGGCAGTATTCGGTGGAGGTAATTAAGTTTATAGAAACTTGCATCACTATGACGCCGCGCGGCAGTCTGCACTGAAAACTGTGCGAGACTTATTGTATTGTAGTGTATTGTATAACCGGCAGCGTTTGTTCAATCTTCATAATTCCACTCTCTCGCAGCTCTGTCCGTGATCCATCTGATGAATGCTCAGAAACGAGCAGTCTTCTTTTTCCTACCATATCACGATACTCTATTGGAAGCCTAAACCCAGTATTACCATCTTACGATACTCTATCGGAATCCTAAGCCCCCTTATTTTTTCCATGTTCCGATACTCAATTAACCCTTACGATACTCTATCGCGGGTTTCGGCTTATATGCTATGCGTTCTTCCAATATTGTAAAAGTTTTCTAGGAACCGTTATTCCGGAATCTGATGAAAACGACGCTAGTGGGTATGGGATGCGTGAGAACGAATTTTCAGCTTCTATCTTGGGACGAGAGGTGGACAGGCTTGCCAATGGGCTTTTTGCAGTTGCTCCTGGATCATGATGACTTGGTGTTGCTAGTAATTGTGATTTGATGTTGTCACATGTCTATTGATGACTTGGCATTGCTAGAAGTAATTGTGATTTGATTTAAGGGTACAAGAAATCCATCTTCACTGTCATCTTGGTCCCGTTTTTAAAGGGAAAAGGAGACCCAAGATGCTGCTGAAGATGGATCTCCATTAGTTCTAGTTGATGTTGTCACCTGTCTAATGCTATGATATATTGAGGCTTGATGTTGATGTTCTACGTGTCCAAGGCATGTTGGCATCTCTTGAATTTTCTGCTTTCTCCAGATAAATCTCTCAATGCCAACATATAGACTATCGAGTCAATCCTTCTTCATGAAAATACTCACCAAAGCCCTTGACAAATAGGCCATCACATCCGAAGCGGAAATTTTAGTGTTGATAGAACGATGGAACGCGAATCGTGATAAAGAAGCTGAGGAGGTCTACGACATCTGCTGTTGTTATAGGCAGTCTGCTGATAATATTGAGTTAGGGTGAGGCCGATGCTTGTTGATTTTCGTCAATCTTGCAGTAAATTATAGGCGTTGTAAAAAGACTACTAAATCTAGTAGTCTTTTTATGTCTGCTATCCGATCCCCATCCTCTCGTATCATATGTATCCTATTCTCTTTTCTCCTATCCTACCAACCTGTATCTTAGTTCACGTCACTTCTGCTCTAATCATCGCCCTGGTTTTCTTTTTGTCGAACTTGGGTTTACTTGAGACGCAGACGGGCAAGAAGGACGAGGAGGGGGAGAAAAAGAAGAAGAAAAAGGAGGAAAACGTCAATCGCGAAGACGCAATAAAAGCCGGACAAATCGCGAAACTCTTCCAGGTTTTACCCAGAAGAAATCAGAAGCCATTACGTGGAAGGTTTGAGAAGGAGAAGAGGAAGAGGAGTATTTCATATTTTTGACGTTTTGTGGTTGTGACTGTGAGTACTTTATTCTAGTAAAGAAGATGATTGATCATGAAGTTCTTCTGTTCACATCCCATTATAGGAGATAACCTACAGGCAAAGAAAAGTGGACTCGAGTTTGAGACTTCTCCTCTCTCGATAGCGATAACTACTTTGAGAAGATTGCATCGCTCCACTCCCCCATTAGGAGAAGCCGCAATAGCTGCAGCTAAAGCAGAAGAAGGTGGCAGTCCATCAGCCGCTAGTCCCTCGGCTGCTAGTCCTGGAACAGCAGCTAGTCCTGAGGCCTCCATAGCAGGTGGCGCCGACGCAGCAGACGACCTAGCAGCAGCACTAGCCAGTGTGGAGCAGACGAACCAGGCAGTCGATGTAGAAGTGGACGATGAGGATCTTGGTAGTTCTTTAGAATCACGTTCGTTCTCAGATTGCTTTCCAGTAACTTGATAGGTGACGATAGTCACAGATCTCCGTTCATGGAGTCGCATGATTCATTGACATGAGCATTGTTGAACTTCAAGCAGGGTCCACTAGAAAGCATACTTTTCTCTCTGTTGGTGTTCCTTCTACTGAGTAATCTCATGGAGTATAAGTGATTGTCGGTTTGCACGGGGGAAATTTGGTACGGACGATTCCGAAAAAGAACAAGGAAATCAGAACCATTCGGTCTACTATCTGATAGGTGTTGAACTTCAAACAGGGCCCACTAGAAAGCTATGCTTTCTAGTTTTAGGACCCTGTTGACATTAGTGCCAGCTTTGAACTCTTCCGGTGGTTTACGTCTGAAGTTAGTGTGGGAGTGTTTCATTTTCCTTTAGGCTGAGTGGATTTCGTTTTCGTAGAAGAGGCATCCTGGTTTAATGATAGCAGACGCTAAATAATTCACCCCACTACATTTAATTCTTCACTCTCAACAGACGCCTTCGTGGTGATCCGCAAGGACAGCGATATTGGCAAATTCGTAGCAGGAGGCCGGGGACTGGGTTTCACGGTGCAAGCAGGCGAAACCATGACGCAGATAGTATCTATCCGGGATCCTGGTCAGTACCGTATCCGAGTTGCGATGTCCCAAAAGCTAGCGAATTTGTGGATTCCCGCGCATACGTGCTTCGTTGGCTTGGTTTACATTATGGTCATCAGCATTCAGTTCATTCATCTCTTCCAGGGTCTTGGTACTTTCCAGTAGGTACCCTTTATTTCCCTCGGAAGTAGCATATGTAGAGGTACCAAGATGAAAGGGTCTTCTAGACGGATCCAACAGCCACGCTCTAACTACAACGATGCCTGCTTTTGCGGATACCAAGTGCAGGCCAGCGACTTCTTAGGCATTTACGAGTTGCGGTGTATGACGAGCGTGAGTGCGAAGCCAGAGAAACCAGTTTTTTTGACGGGTAGCGGGACAAAAGTAGATTTCGACTTGGATCTGTGCGTCGATATGAAACTTGTCAACGGCATTGTCGGGTGCAAGTTCCAAGTGATGGCAAACAGCATTTCGCTAACGATGGATGAAATACAGGTATACTATAATGAGAATAGCAAGCGAACACCTTTACCTCATGATTGAAGAGGAGCGAAAAGCTTTTACTTGCTCGGTGTAGTTGTAGTACAGAAATTTACTTCATCGTAGAGAAGGAAGAGATGCCTATTGTGTTTTTTTTCTAAAATCAAAGCAGGAGGATCAGGACGTGCCTCATCTTCCAGTACTGCTTTGGTCGTTTCAACGACAACCGCCTCACCTACTGTGTTCGCCAGAGGCGAAGTACAACATCTTGATACAGCTACCAGCATTCAATATGGACCTGCTTATGATTCACGGAGATCCTCGTCCTCCTCTACTTATACACAAATACCGCATGGTGCACATAGCAGTGGTATCTCTAGCGAGTGGAGCCTCATTCTCTCGGATGTATGGTTGCAGGAGGGGCCCTGTGTCCCCTACTGGGAAACAGAGTGCCCGGCATTGGATGTGAAGAGCTTGTTCCATCAGACTGAGGTACCATTTGGTCTAGAACTCAATCTTAATGAACATATTTCATCGATCAAAGATAGAATCTTGAAACATTTGGAGACATCACCCACTCAATAACAACAAAGTCAGGTTTTTCTCGATCACGACGTTAGTTGCGAATATCTCTTTTTCGGGGACTGGTATGTCACGGCTTTCCCCATGCAGCGCAAGTGCGCTGACCCTCGCATCGACCTCTGTCTCTTTTCGACTGCGCATCGTGCGGTTACACTGTTTGGGAGTGGCGGCTTGACGTCCTCGTTCCAAAATTTGGAACGACATGATCATGCTTCATCTATTATGCTGCCTACACTTGGCGGAGGTCCAACTTCATCAAGTCCATCCTGGCAAACGTTGGTGCAGGGCCCACCAAGAAGACGGATCTTGACGATTGAGGAATATCGGCAGCAAGTCTGCGCACTAGACCGGTACCGACCAGCGTTGACGCCAGTTAGCTATTACAAGTATCCCTGGCTAAAACAATGGCTGACGGTCCGAGCAAGGTACTGCGAGGCAATGCTTGACGAGGGACTTTTGGGACAACGCGAAACATGTGGTACTATTCGTATTTTGTCTAGAGATTGATGTGCTACTCCTGTTTGATGAAACTAAAAGTATTAGTTGCTGATGTTGAAAAACAAGAACTTCTACGTTTGTGATCCGATTATGGGTACCGTCAACCCATCTTTTACACCATCTTTCAGCCAATTCCTTCTTGGAATAGGCTAAAAGATGTTCTAAAAGATGGGTTGCCGGTCCCTCTAATCCGAACTCCTCCTCTTGATACATAATAGGTCGCGAGCCTCCTGCTCTGCTGGAACTCGCTGCTCCCGCCTCGTACCGAGAGGTGTGGCCTCCACAGGTAAGAGGGATGCAATTTTATCTTGGCCAATCGTTCTGGCGCGATGGATCTGAGTGGGAAAAAGGCCGTTCCGAAGCCTTTCCTCACCCCTTCTTGCAGCGTTGTGGCTATGCTGTGCCTGATAGCATCGAGCCTGAGTTTGCACCGAGCGATGATCCTTCCTCTGTGTCATCTACGACGACGGCTGATAGTGGACGGACGTCTGCAGGAGAAGCAGCCTCCTCCGCAGAGCCAAAGGAGAAGATTCCAGTTCGTTTTCGCTTAAGGATGGCGAAAGGGCAGACGTATCGAGGTCGGATCTACGGGCAAAAGCATTTGCAGTGTAGTAGAGTGGAACCATTTTTCGCTTGCAATGCTTATCGGGCCTCAGAATGGTCGGTGATCTGGAAGCATTTCGGACCAGGGGTCTGCTCGACCCTATATTCGATACCAGAGGAGAGTTTTCACCAACGTGTTGACGCAACTTCTGCAGACAGAAGCAGTACTGCACAAGAATTACAAGAACAACCTCTACTTAGAAGTTCATCTTTCAGCATTAACGACGCACGAAGACGGCAAGTCGCTATGCGTGGAGCTTTCTTGCGTACGAGAGACGCCATGCTGAAAAGATTGAATGATACACGAAGCAGTGGTGGTGAGGGTTGCGTGATAATGGCAAACTTGACCAGTGGGGAGATAATCAACGGTACTAGTGGAAGTAGTGGGTCGGGGGCACTGGGAGATGGAGAAAACGCTACTTCCGGTGAAAATGAAGCTGATACGGCTAAAGACAGCAAGCGATCGCTGATGGGTGGTATCTTAGACGCGATTTTGGGGTCGTCCACAAGCAGCGAACAAGAAAGCACGGTCAACACGACAGCAGGGGCAACTTCTGGTGTTGAAAAGGACAGCGTAGCGGGTACTGCATTAGAAGGTGCCACGGAGCAGAAATCAAGTGGGGCAGATGCTTCACCAACTGCTGACGATTCCGGCGGAAAGGACATCAGTGAAGATAGCGCTTCATTGAGTCCCTCAACAACTAGTACTGATGAGACTACTTCTGCGACATCCGAGACGCCTAGTACCACTGAAGGTGATGCAACCAACGATGAGCAACAAGATAATGAGCACGAAGGTAATGAGCAAGAAGACGACGATGAAGAGGATGAAGAACAAGAGGATGAAGATCAAGAGAACAATTACCCGTTTGGGACCTCAAATGTGAATGTCATAACTCTCGAGGAGTACGACCTGATGACTAGGAGTAATTCCTGGCAAACAACAAGGTTCATTTCGACGCATGGTCATAGCAGGGCATCTACTTCATCAACAAGCAGATACGCGGATGAAGATAGCACTCCAACATCTTCAACAGTTGCAGACCAGGATCTAGACACACTGGCTGACACGCATGAAGCGTTTCTTGCTACGCTGAATGACACGGAGTTAGACGCTTACTTAGACGCGCATGCGCCGCGGCAACAACCAGTGGACCCGGCAGCGCAAGACGCGTGGTTCAGCGATGCCTTAGACGCTTTTGCCCCGTATGAATCCGTCTCAGAAAAAGGCGTAATGAAACCTAGGAGTAAGGAGCCAGAGCCGCGTTTTATTACTGAGGGGATCAATATGACGGAGATGCGGACCATGGAGACCGATTACGCCTCCCAGAGTGCGGGTGCTAAGATCTTGGCGTCTTCAGATGGGACCCAAGGAGCGGGTCACATCCTCAAGTCCGATCCTTCCGCGTACATGCTCTCACCGTGCAGTGTACGGGGTGCTTGGTTTGTTCTAGGTCTGCCAGAGTACATCTCTCTGGAGAAAGTTGGCTTTGTGAGCCTCGAGTTTTTCGCGAGTCAGTTCCGACATATCCAGATTCTAGGCAGCAGCAGCTATCCCGCAGAGCGGTGGCGGGTGTTGGCGGAGGTGGAGCTAAGCTTGTCCGAAACTCAGCAGGTCTTTGACGTGAACAAGCGGTGCAGTCGACAAGAAAACGGCTGTTGGGTTAGGTTCCTCAAGGTGCGCGCGCTGTCCCACTACGATTTGGACGGTTCCGTCTACTGCGCTCTGACGAAAATCCAGGTATTTGGGTCTACAGTGCTGAAAGAATTAGATAAGCAACTGGAGAAAGAGGACGTAGAATTAGCGAGCCAGAACTTGCCAGTACCCAGTGTGGGCGACTTGTTGGGTGACTACCACGAACGCGACAACTTTTTTTCAACGGAGCCAGACTTGTTTCTGCGACGTGTCGGGATAGACGTGCCTGCGTACTTACGCTACGATCGTGGTGGAAGTGCGACAACGACGACAACTGCGACACAACAGCCAGGTGTAGGTGCTGTAGGCAGTGACCAGCAACAAAGAAAAGAATCGGGAAAGAATGCTGCTGGCGACGCGTCAGGCGTGGGAGGAATGTCAACAGCAGGTAGGAATGTCGTAGCTGGTACAACAAGTGCTGGTGCGGCAGGAGCGACCGTGTCCTCATCCTCGTCGTCAACGACAGCTGCGCCTTCCTCGTGGTTTTCAAGCGGAACTGCGGCGACCTCGACAGGTGCACCGACACCAGCCGATAGCGCAACCGCCGCTGGGTCAGCTACTGGCACATCAGCTTCGCCTTCGTCTTCTACGAGTGGGGCAGCAGGAGACGGGAGTTCCGCTAGCGACGGCAGTTCCGCGGGTACGACTGGTGCTGCCGGCGCCACAGGAGGAGCTACGACTGCTGTTGGCGTAGCTAGTGGTGCCATGATATCAGGCAGTGGCACTGCTGGTAATGGTATTGCCGGAAGCGGACAAAATCTGGGTGGCGCACTCACAGACGAGCGTCGCAACGGGACTACTAGTGGATCTGCTTCATCTAACACAGTAGACAGTGCTATGTCTGCATCCTCCGACGCCGAAGACGATCCTAGTCCTTTCCTTGAAGACGGTGAAATATTCACCGGCCCGACCGCAGCTGAGATATCAGAGCAGATTCTGCGGTTCGAAGATCTAGGCCTAGACCGTATGAAAACGCAGTTGTCGGACTTGGGCAGGAGTAGCGATGCAATGGCAGTACTGAAGCAAATCGTCAACACCGTGTCGCCTCCTGCTAGTGGCGACGCCAACGGAGACAAGACAGCGGCTCTGATGAAACAGATGATGTCAGTAGTCGGTGGAGGTGATGCAGCTGCGAAATTGATGATGATAGATCCCAATAGCGCTTATTATGCCAACTTGCCACCTGCGGAGCAAAACCTTCGTGCAGCGACCCCGCCATCACCTGGCGGCGAAAAACCTGCTCTGATGAGGATCTTAGAGAACATCCGATTGCTAGAAAGTAAGCACATCGATTTGTCGAAGTTGAGTCGGAATATGCTGGGCAGCATGCGGAACCAAGAGCTGGTTCTGACGCTGTTGAGCTCTATACTCCTAACGCTCCACGACCAAACAAGGGAGTACAGGGGAAAGCTGGACAAGGTGCAGAAGGTCTTTCTGAAGGGGAGAGACCATTGCTTCGAGAGTATCCTCAACAACCAAGCAGGTGCCTTTGGAGTGACGGGAATATCATCGTCGGGTCTGCGCGCTGGTGGAAACGCAACAAACAACAGCAGCAGTGTAGGAGGAGCCGGTGTCGGAGTGGGAAGTAGCGGTGTAGCTGGTGGCTCATCTTCAAGTAGTGGAACCAGTAACGGCGCAACAGGAGTCGGCGAAGTTGACCCTTTCCTCTGCTTACTAGAGGCGGCATTGAACAGCACAGCAGCAGGATTACCGGATGGCGCAGAAGATGATAACAACATTCTACAGAGGTTGAGAGACCGTTTAGTTCCTGCCTCAGAAACCTGGCTCAGCGGCATTTCCTTTACAGAAGACGAAACACACATATCCTTGGATTTCTACTACCAGAGAATCCGGGACTACGCTCTTCAAGTGTGGAAAGACACAGAGACGTTGCGTGGTTTGCTAGACCGTCTGTTGTCTAGTATTTTGTCCTTTTTGGCGTCTGTTTGGTACGTCGTGACGTGGGCGACTGGGTATCGAAGTGGAGAGTTGAAAACTCCGATATTGGACATTTCCTGGTCTCCAGAGCGCGTGCTCTTGCTCTATTTAGTCGTTTGTCACGTGTGGTCGGTCTTTCTCCGTAGAATCTTTGCCACGATATGGGCCGTTCTCACTTACCCCTTTGTTGCTATCGCAGCTGCTGTAATGGGGAGAGGAGGAGGAGTTGTGGGAAGTGGTGTGCGGACGTTGTCGAGTGCATCTACAGGAGCTGAATCATCTGTGATGGGCAGCGAGGGTTCAACCTCTCACTTCCTGGCTGGTGGCGAAACTACGGATGAGCCTCGTAGTCGTGCATCTAGTGGCTCTTCCTCAATACAAGCTCCAAGTTCCAGACCAGGCAGCGCAACAAGTAGCCCCCTTCAAGGCGCCACGACTGGTCCCCTGTTCCTCCCTACGACACTTCCGACTAGCAACCGCGTGAATCACACTCCTCCGTATTTGTCGCCCGCTACCCCCATTACCCAACAACACCACAACCATCTACTACATCCATCTGGAGGTCAACAACAAGGGGAACAACACGCCTACGCGCCACCAGGACACGGCCACCACCTTTCCACCACCGCATCCTCAACACCTTCTTCGAATAACCCAGCCGCCGGCACCAGGAGTCGTGTCTCATCCGCGAGTGCGCACACAGCGCGGAGCTACATGTCGGTGCCTAGACGTGTGAGTGACGTGTCAATGGCAACACTGCCATCGCCAACGGAGCCAGGACATTTTCAAGGTTCTATCACCAGACAGCACCACGGGATCTCGTTTGACAGTGCAGATAGTGGTGACCCACCTATAGGACTCCCACCGCGCACCGATTCTGTGGCGTCCTCCATCGCAACGCCACAGTTCGGAGGTAGGCCTCTACGGTTTAGGCCAGCTGGAGGCCAGGGAGCAGAAGGAGAGCAAGGACCTCCAGTCTTAGAGGAGACGGATTTTTGCTTGTCAAGCCCAACACCAACGGCTGTCCTTGTTGTTGCAGATGGGAAGCACATGCATATTAAGAATGGGGATCATGCACCAGAATCTTCAGTTAGAAATAGTGACCTCAAGCTCAACTACGCTGCTCAAAACCTTTACAGGGAACAAGAAAGTACAAAAACGTCGACAGCCGCGCAAGTAAAGTCTCAACTGCCAAGCAAAGTGAGGGATCCTAGTACAGGTCATGGCAACACGGACGTACCTCCATCTTCAAAAGAAGTTGTAAATACCGATCCTTTAGTCATGCTGCTCAAGAACGGAGGTAGTAGCGGTGCTAATGGTCTCCATTATGCTAGCAACGGTGTAGCAGCTTCCGATAATCCGAACAACAGAAACAGTCATAATATTGACTCTTCTTTACAAAGTAGGAGTGCAAGTAATGCAGGTGCGCGAAGTAGTAGTCCTTCAGCGTGGTCCTCTTCTCCGGCAACGTCGTCGAACGGTACTGCGCCTCGTCAACGCTTAGGGGAACTTCCTACTTCTTCTAACAGGCTGCATCAGCAGATCAACCTTCCTAGGCTGCATCAGCAGATCAACGGCATCCCTGCGCTAGCCTGTGATAAAGTAGTAAAGGAGATAGACTTAGTTTCGTCAAAAAATCCTGTAGCTGCGAAGTCCTCGAGTTCTACGTCTTCCCCAGATTTCGTGTTGACGACAGAAGATGTACAGGGAAACGTTGAGGTTGACCCGAATCGAAGCCTGGATGTTGGGTTGTTCCACAAGAGCGGCATGCATGATCTTCATTTACAGCGCAGCGACAGCACGACGCCTTCCTCAACTCCAACGCAGTCAAAACTGCCTTTAGGACAGCCACCCTCCTCTGGCGGCACTAGTAGAAACACTTCGCCGAGAGGGGAGTTTTTATTCGACTTACATATTGGCAAGACGAGCGGCTCCAAGTTAAGAGTCGTTTCCACCAGATTTAGTTACATTTCCCCGTAATAAACCATCCATGGCGCTTTTCCTAGTAGAAAAGAAGCCAGGTTTGATGTTCAGAGGAATGGAATTCTGTAACCTCTAACCAAGGATATGCGTTCACTCTCTCTGTCCGGTGGCAGTGAAAGCGCTAGCACGATGACGATATCCGGAACTAACGCTGTCCAACTGGCTAAGGATTTCGCAGAGGCGAAGAAGGCTCGTGACTACAACAGACACACTAGGCCGAGTGCGGCACCGAAGAGTCCTAGTTCAACCTCAAGTGTGCTGGCTGATGGTCATGGTCTTATTTCTTCTAGAAACTACACTTCGACTGGTGGCACTGCTGGTAGTGGTCCCAACGGTCACGCTTCTGGCAGTGAATATGCCAGTAGTCCAACGTCGTCTCTTCCTGGATACAGCGCTAGTGCAGGGAGTAGTACTACTCGTTGTAAGGTAAATGCTCTAGTAGTAGGCGATAGTAGTAGTACAACAAGTACAACTTCCGATAATAGAAATGATGCAACAGCAGGACCACGAGCTCCTGTGAATGTGACATCAAGAACAGCACCTGTCCGACGAGGAGGTGGCGGTTCACAATCTTCTGCTTCGTCAGGATCTGCCTCAGCCAATCACGAAGGACCGAGAAACATGTCGTCTCAGAATGGACAACAAGTGGATCGCAGAGGGCGAGGACTAACTGCAGAAGAAGGAGGACCGAAAAATCCTCCATCGGTAAAACGACGAGGAGGAAGGAAACATCATGTGGGTAAACGCCCACCCGAGAAACCACCAGACTGATTACCCGAGTAGGCTTCTGTTGTAAAAACTTAAACTTTATTAGTACTTTCTGCCAGAAAGACTAGACTTTTTAGTAGATTCAGCTATTAGAAGTAGTTCTTCTTTGATACAGCTTGTCAGGATAGGAGAGGAGGGTTGTCGGATTTGGATACCACATGCTTCCAAACAAATTGGTATCTTGAGTAGTAGAGACTGAGACAGCGGAGTAGATGCTTCTAAATGGTTTTGCTTGAAGCAAATCGTTGAAGAGACACTAGAAAGATCGCGGAGTACTTTGGGTTCTGTTAAGAAACCTCTACAAGAGACTGTATCGGAAACCTGTACAAAAAACTGTATCGCAATGAATACTAGAAGTAGGTATTTGCATTCATGTTGATGTTGATGAATACTAGAACTAGAGGACGAACTACTAGACTGGAATCTAGTATGATGAGAATTAGAGGAAGAAGCTTGCTATCGTTACAGCTACCGGTACAACACTTGCACATAAGATGTTAGGCTTAGAGGCGGTAAAACTGTACAACACTTGCACATGCGATTTTAGAAGTTGAGGTTCGTTACAGCTACCTGTACAACACTTGCACATTTCCAGTGATGTCTATTTCTATGGATTAAGTACTTTCCGATTCCGATGATATCGTTTGCTACTATTAAGTATGTAAGTACCGCTTTCTGTGGTTTACTTGAGTGGCATTTATCAACGGTTAAACTTGCACATTTCGCGACTCTTTGACTGATGCACACTTACAGAAAGAACCAAGAAGAAGGATGATGGCCTCTACACAAAGCTGTAGGTGGTCGCTCACACCAAAGAAGAAGGAGAGCCTACACAAAGCCGTAGCAAAAGACTGTCTAACCGTCCGCAGAACGGAGTCCACACTTCCATGAAGAAGCAAAGGAAAAGGCTTTCAACCCGCAAAAGGTTTGGCATACAGAGCTACAGAAGTTATGCTTGAGTCTCAAAGATAGACTCGTTGGAAAGCAAAGAAGAGAGTGTTCATGATTGGATCCTTTTTAGCATTCTGAGTGATGAATGAATGCATCTCGGTTCGCTTCGCCTTGGGGCGCTTCGAAAGCGCTTTTTGTCAGCGCCGTGCGTGTAGATCTAGCAAAGGCGCCCTATCCTATCCTATCTTATCCTATCCTATCGATTCAATATCAATCTTTGTAGAAGTCGGTTATTTTCTGTTCATCCGAGTAGGTACTCCAGTCAGACGCAAATGAAGGCATGATATTTCTCGGTGTTTTCATTGCGGCTGCGAGCGTGAATGAAAATTTCAGGACCAGGTGAGACCCAACCCTAGATCATACCCTCTCGATCTGTGCTAGAGCAACAAGTGAAAGGGTGTTTTCTCCACCGCTAGAGCTTGGCATGTTACAAATCTAGTGCTGCCANTGCTGGACACAGAGATAGTGCAGGGAGTAGTACTACTCGTTGTAAGGTAAATGCTCTAGTAGTAGGCGATAGTAGTAGTACAACAAGTACAACTTCCGATAATAGAAATGATGCAACAGCAGGACCACGAGCTCCTGTGAATGTGACATCAAGAACAGCACCCGTCCGACGAGGAGGTGGCGGTTCGCAATCTTCTGCTTCGTCAGGATCTGCCTCAGCCAACATGTCGTCTCAGAATGGACAACAAGTGGATCGCAGAGGGCGAGGACTAACTGCAGAAGAAGGAGGACCGAAAAATCCTCCATCAGTAAAACGACGAGGAGGAAGGAAACATCATGCGGGTAAACGCCCACCCGAGAAACCACCAGACTGATTACCCGAGTAGGCTTCTGTTGTAAAAACTTAAACTTTATTAGTACTTTCTGCCAGAAAGACTAGACTTTTTAGTAGATTCAGCTATTAGAAGTAGTTCTTCTTTGATACAACTTGTCAGGATAGGAGAGGAGGGTTGTCGGATTTGGATACCACATGCTTCCAAACAAATTGGTATCTTGAGGAGTAGAGACTGAGACAACGGAGTAGATGCTTCTAAATGGTTTTGCTTGAAGCAAATCGTTGAAGAGACAGCTACTTCTTCTCTTAGATATCCTTTCAAGTTGGATGGTTGTAGACACACAGCCTCAGGCCAAGGTAATAGAGTGACTGGACTCAGGCCAAGGACTGCGCAGGAATCCTAGAACTAGAAAGATCGCGGAGTACTTCGGGTTCTGTTAAGAAACCTGTACAAGAGACTGTATCGGAAACCTGTACAAAAAACTGTATCGCAATGAATACTAGAACTAGGTATTTGCATTCATGTTCATGTTGATGAATACTAGAACTAGAGGACGAACTACTAGACTAGAATCTAGTATGATGAGAATTAGAGGAAGAAGCTTGCTATCGTTACAGCTACCTGTACAACACTTGCACATAAGATGTTAGACTTAGAGGCGGGAAAACTGTACAACACTTGCACATGCGATTTTAGAAGTTGAGGTTCGTTACAGCTACCTGTACAACACTTGCACATTTCCAGTGATGTCTATTTCTATGGATTAAGTACTTTCCGATTCCGATGATATCGTTTGCTACTATTAAGTATGTAAGTACCGCTTTCTGTGGTTTACTTGAGTGGCATTTATCAACGGTTAAACTTGCACATTTCGCGACTCTTTGACTGATGCACACTTACAGAAAGAACCAAGAAGAAGGATGATGGCCTCTACACAAAGCTGTAGGTGGTCGCTCACACCAAAGAAGAAGGAGAGCCTACACAAAGCTGTAGCAAAAGACTGTCTAACCGTCAGCAGAACGGAGTCCACACTTCCATGAAGAAGCAAAGGAAAAGGCTTTCAACCCGCAAAAGGTTTAGCATACAGAGCTACAGAAGTTATGCTTGAGTCTCAATGATAGACTCGTTGGAAAGCAAAGAAGAGAGTGTTCATGATTGGATTCTTTTTAGCATTCTGAGTGATGAATGAATGCATCTCGGTTCGCTTCGCCTTGGGTCGCTTCGCCTGCGCTTTTTGTCAGCGCCGTGCGTGTAGATCTAGCAAAGGCGCCCTATCCTATGTATCCTATCTTATCCTATCCTATCGATTCAATATCAATCTTTGTAGAAGTCGGTTATTTTCTGTTCATCCAAGTAGGTACTCCAGTCAGACGCAAATGAAGGCATGATATTTCTCGGTGTTTTCATTGCGGCTGCGAGCGTGAATGAAAATTTCAGGACCACCAGGTGAGACCCAACCCTAGATCATACCCTCTCGATCTGTGCTAGAGCAACAAGTGAAAGGGTGTTTTCTCCACCGCTAGAGCTTGGCATGTTACAAATCTAGTGCTGCCACCGACGTGGAATCCCATGCTTTTCTTTCTTGTGCCTGCCCTTGTCCGTGTTCCGCACTGAAATAGGTTGCTGCCTAGAATTTCTCTCTGTCTGTGTCGAATTTCTGTGCTACCTTCTACTTGATGCGCGAACTTCTTCATGAGGAGAACTTTCTCTGATCGGTATGTTGATCGGAAATAAGTGCAATAAATCAAATCGGTTAGACAGTGCTGATGTACACGACCAGGACGAGTCGGCAAGGTCAAGAAGAAGAAGAAGAGCTGGTAAATGTCGACTCCAGTTCGCTTCTGCTTCTGGGCCTGCTCTGGCTCGCATTGGATTCGAGTGTCCTGCTGCTATCGATGGATGAGGTGCGCGCTATGTCTGTACTTGTGCAACGTCTCTGTGCGAGGCGTGTCTTGACGGCTACCTACCATTTTCCAAGCCCCCATACTATCTTCCGAAATCTCTCCGACCTTGTCCTGAACTCGGTTTATACCCTACCTGTGTAGTGTAAGTAAGTAAGTCATAGCATCCGATTGTTATAATATCATTGAAGATACTTATGATAATTCAACTTAGCTTGATCATTACATACATTAGGTTAGCAGAAGCATCTGTCTGTGTATGTTTATGTGTCCGGCTGTAGTTCGATTTATCGTTTCTTTGTGAATTGAGTGCGTACCATAAAAGCTTGAGACACGGCACCCTTGTGGAATAAGACCAGGAACCTGCCGAAATGATGAAAATGAATATTAAAAGGTGAGCATCACCATAAAACTACAAGAAAAATAATCGAAAGTGCTATGATTGCATTGACACTCTTCCGTGCTCCCAAAACTAGGATCATTAGGGTAGATTCAAGATAGAGGTATCAGAAAGTGCTTTCCTTCATCAAAGTTTTGACCTGATTTGTTCTTCGTGTTCGTCCTTCCCCTAGTCTTCGTCGGCCCTGTAATAAACGACTCCCACTCGTGGAAAGAACTACTTCCTTCGATTTCATCGACACTGTGGCTACAACAATCATCATGAAAATGATGGGGCTCGTCGGTGCACTATTTTTTGTGCTTTCCCTCGCGGATTGCCTTCTGGGCGTCGCTTTATTCAACACCGTGCTGGCGCAAATCGTGGAAAGCCGATTGGTCTTCGCCTTGGAGCAAGATAATCATGTGAAGAAGAGCTCGCATTTGCGAGGTGGATATGCGACCACGGCAGGGGGGGCGGATCACGGTTCTTTATGCGTGGCGGTTCTCATTAATGAAATAACGAAACTCCTTAGAAGAGATGATCATTGTATACCGTAATCGTAAGAAAAGTCGCGTAGATCCACATCCATTTTTTCCGTGATGTTGTGAATTGTCATGATGTTGTTGGTACTTCTTAGCTAGAGCAACCAGCTTTCTCGATAGTGTTGCAGCTAGTACCCACAAGTCTTTGGTCTCGAGAGACTCTTCGTCAATAATGACTATAAACAAAGCTAGAGGAGACCTCGTCTAGCAAACAGGCTTTGGATAGAAGTAAGACTGTGAATATAGCTAAGTTGCAGACGCATATGATGGAGATCGGTTGCTAGCTGTGAGATGGCTTCAGCATTCTTATTGTAGAGTCTAACGTTGCACGATCGCACTGAGGATGCGCGTTTTCTGAAGCAAAACGAGACTGCGATGGCGGTGGAGTTCGAGGATATCCATGAAAGTGGTTATCTGCAAAGATCTGAAACTCCTGCAAAAGAGGATCCGGATCCGAATGTGATTTCCGTGAAGATCATTTTGGCGAAGAACGAGGACGCTTATCCAGATGGGGCGTTGATGTGCCACCCCACTTATGTTGAAAGGTAATG
The DNA here is from genome assembly GCA_905178165.1 of Amoebophrya sp. A25. NCBI lineage: Eukaryota > Dinophyceae > Syndiniales > Amoebophryaceae > Amoebophrya > Amoebophrya sp. A25. The sequence continues at coordinate 1,108,645 of CAJINU010000028.1, read as the reverse complement.
AATATTACTCCAAATGGTCCTTTTTCATAGCTAGGCCTTTTAATGGCAACATCATTTCAGGTGATTCATTCCCGATGACTTCTATTCTTCAACAGTACCCAAGGGATATCCTTGCAGGATACTTCACGGGGATGAGTAGTGCATTGCTCTAAAAATCCTTGTCGGACAAAGGATGTCGCTGGGAAAAAGTGGGGACCAAGTGCGGCTGGTTCGGGTCGTGCAAAGCTATGACGCTTTTGTTTGCCAAAGACAAGATGATCTGGACGATGAACCATGCCAAGGATTCGCTAGAGGAAATGAGTAGTAATGCAGAAAATCCTAAAAAAGCAACCCTTGAAGAGCTGCACGCAAAGGTCAAAAACGGTTACCCAGGATGGAGTAGTTTGGAATTCCAATTGACTAGGGCGTGTGCGTGTAGTTCTATTTTCAGTCGTTAGGTGACTAAGGGCTACTTGGTATAAGAAAAAGAAAGCATTTTTCTACTAGCTGTAGAAGTAGATAGTACTAAGTTGTCTTCTCTTTCGTGGTCATCTTCTCTATAATTGTGGGAGAAGAAACAAGGGAAAGAAATTTCTTTGCTTATCTATGATCAGGAAATGAGTATGATCATACCTTGCATCTACTCAACGTAGCTTGTTGCAGCTTGTAGTTTACACTTGGTCTGTTCTTCCTTTATGGGTTATTAAAAGTGGCCCTGTGGGGAGAGTGTCAGGTGTAAGTGGTCTCTGAATCCATTCATTTCCTTCAACATGCTTGACTAGTAATTTCAAATCTATCATGTGCTACCTCAAAAACAAAGATATTTTTGATTGTCACATCACCGAACCGTTCTAAATTTGAGGCTCGCAGTAATGTTGAGTCTGAAAGCAGATGACGGCCCAACATCAACTGCTTCCTATTCATAAAGCGTCTCATGTTCCATATCGATCATTTATCTCCTGCATATTCGACGTAACAACTCCACTCCAGAATTTTGATTTGAATGCATGAAAGTTATCACATCGCAACAAGAACACAACAATTCACCAAACTAAAGAACGCAGCTATCTAACAATAATAACATCAAGAAACTAGTACAACTGACAGTTTAAATCGCAGCCTCTGGCTGAAGACATACAGGCACCAGAGAACATACGACGTGAATGCATTCAATATTCCACGAAAGCGATGAGACAGCTCGTGACCCTATGTATACTTATAAAATGTAGAAAAGCTACGAAACTAAAGACATTCATAATAACGGCAACAACGAAGTCAGCAAAAGAACTCGTACTCGATTGATTAGTGAACTTGATTAGCATGAGGAAACACTCGAACCGATCATGTGATGAGACGGGGACGAGAAGTTCTAGTATTGCTAATCATTTGGTTGAGGTTTTTTTGTAGTGTATGAAACTATCGCAGAGAAATACCTACTTCCACCGAGGTCGTGGCCATACCTAATCTATGAAGACAAGAATCACATAGGAGACGCGTGTGCTTTTCTTGATGTGCTAGATGCCTTGAGCAAATACTTAAGCAATTTGATGCTTCTACTCTCCTCTTTGAATAGTTTGAACGTGGGCAGTCTAGTCACACGAGGAGGTGGATCAGTGTCGCAGCGCGATCGCTGGCGATCCTTTTTGAGCTAGCTTTCTTGGAATTTAGAATAGTAGGTTAGATTGATGAGTAAGACGAGGCTTCTATAATATTCAAGAGAAGTAGCACAAGTAGGCCTCTCCTTGCATTTGTGGGCTATCCTGGGAAGGAGGTGGCGAGCCATCTTGATCATCAATGACACTCAGCGGAATGCGGGGGGGCCCTCTTCCTCAATCTGTTCATGGAGGACTTCCTAGTCTCATGAATCAGATGCGTCAGCCACAGGTCTAATGGCTGACCTGGTGCTGATCATGGGTCGCGCTAGCTTGACAAGATGAGCCGGCTAGGTGGACGCATGTGCGCGCGTTTCTCACGCCAAGTAAGACCAATGCAAAACGCATGATCATACATTTCTTGACTTTCATTTCTTGTTGCCATGATCGATGTCTTGAGCAAATAATAACCTTGCTGTTTGTCAGCACAGACACTGCAAGGTGTCTGAGTGATGCCTTGCAGTTGTGATCGAGGTTCATCGTGCTGAGCTAATAACTGTTCTACGTTGTCGCAGTTACGTAAGTCAAGAATGTGAAGTAGCGTTCTTTCGGTGCTGCTCTCGGTGATTCAAGAAACGAAAATGAAAACCCAGAATTCCGATCGTTCCTTAGAAGTCCGTGTTCGTTGTCCCTCTTTGATGTCTGCTTGAAGGCGAGCGAGTGTGGGTGGCAGCGCAGCTCCTATTCTTAATAGGGGTGCTGATATGCAGAAGGAGCCGAAAGGAGAGGGAAGACTGATTAGATTGCCTTCGCGAGTGATATGCGTGACGCAATCTGAACAACAAGGTAGAAGATTGTTTTGAGCGTCTGCAGTACTTTCCGATCGGTGGCTTCATTTTCACTCAAGTTTGATACAACTGTTACAACACACGACATATTCATTCATCATGATGAAGATCTTGAATGGATGGCTCCTGACGAAATGACGACCAGCAGACTTGATTATGTGGCCCAATAATGCGAATTCACTAATTTCATCTAGAAGTTGTTGGCTACTTGAGCAATTTTCTGCATGCAAGTTTTATGAACAAGACCAACGCCATGGCGCAAACGCGATATCAAGAAGTAAGAAGATCAAGAGGGAATATGAATAAAAGCACATCAAAAGCAAGAGCCATGTCCTTTAGGATGAGGAAACCGCGTGTGGCCTCCCGCACTGCCCTCCAGTTTGCTACTTTAGCCGCATTGACTTCGACGAGAGCAAACGTCACTGGTGGCCCACGTGCTACATACCTAGACGAGGACTTGCTCCATAATTAGTTTTCCACCAACGGCGTAGGCGTACATGATGTGGTTGGTCATCAGGAGGATGCTCCTCCTGTAGCTGTTCCTGGTCAAGAAGAAGGAGAGGACCAGCAGGGGCATAACGTAGATGAAGTCGAGCGCATCAACATACCTGTCCAGGATACGCGTGACGTACAGCTCCAGACGAAGATTGGGATAGGGTCGCCACCGCAATGGTTCAAACTCGTTGTTTACACAGGCAGTTCGGACCTCTGGGCTTTCGCAAAAAACTGTACCACAACCAGTGCTCCTGGCGACATCTTCAGTGGTGTCACAGTCACTTCCAGTAACCGTATCGACGACTCCTCAACATCTTGGAGTTGGTCGTCCTCATACGATTTGAGTATGTCGAAAACAGCGAAGGCTCTTGGAGATCGCGTCACTTTTCAATATGGTGACGGCACAAGGGCATCTGCGGTTTCCTTTCGCGATGATGTCATCGTTGATCAACGCGCAACTACTACAAGCGGAAATGCACGACGAAGAGGAGGTGGGTCTTTCAGTGAAAATAGAGGCTCTTTCAGCTCTAAGAGAACGAGTCTAGTATCGCATAATGCTGCACAGCAAATGCAGGAGGCAGAAGGTGATGCTGATAGAAGTAATAAGGACGAGAGCACGACGTGCAGTACTTCTTCGAAGTCTCAGATAGCAGATGCTGTAGCTGTACTAGCAGATGAAGGTGGTCGCGTCAATGTCAAGCACACTGAAAGTGTTGCTCACAAACAAGACGAGGAGGCCACCCTTGTGAGGCAGCAATTTCTGCTGCGGACAGATCGTGTACGGCACACGCGCGCTGGATATGAGATGCACGCTGAAGGCGTTTTGGGCTTGGCGCACTATTTTGACGACGTGAGCGGCCCTAGACCAGCAGTGGCGAAAACGTTCCTCCGAACGTTTTTCGAGCAGCATCCTTACATGAA
>CAJINU010000028.1:881180-1096338 GCA_905178165.1 Amoebophrya sp. A25 | reverse complement strand
GCAGTACTTCTTCGAAGTCTCAGATAGCAGATGCTGTAGCTGTACTAGCAGATGAAGGTGGTCGCGTCAATGTCAAGCACACTGAAAGTGTTGCTCACAAACAAGACGAGGACGCCACCCTTGTGAGGCAGCAATTTCTGCTGCGGACAGATCGTGTACGGCACACGCGCGCTGGATATGAGATGCACGCTGAAGGCGTTTTGGGCTTGGCGCACTATTTTGACGACGTGAGCGGCCCTAGACCAGCAGTGGCGAAAACGTTCCTCCGAACGTTTTTCGAGCAGCATCCTTACATGAAGAAGGAGTTCTCGATTTGGTTGTCCAAGGCGAAGACTTCCAAGAAAAGTAGAATCAAGATAACTACAGGAACGATAGAAAACACAAAGTCATCAAAGACGCAGCTGCAAGATGAACGTGGGGCAGTGGTCTTTGGGCGCAGAAGTTCTTCTCGTCGGAGCAGAAGTCATGTTTTCGGTGGTGCTAGTACCAGTATAACGCTATTGGGTTCAGAACAAGTACTGGACGAGCCCTCTTATCTCTATGGGAAGAGGCACTACATGGAGCAGACGTCTTTGTGGATCACGAGTGTCCTGTCGCTTGGATGGGCGACCAGAGGAGAACGACAGAAGAGCACTCATGAAACATCTAGTAGTGGTGCGAGTGCGCCTTCATCGGGTTCAGCAATGGCGTCTTCCTCTACAAGAACATCAACATCTTCAACAGCAAGATCATCAAATGCCGAAGATGAATCAGAATCGTCCACGAGGACTTCCTTTCCTCCGACCTACACGTTTTTTGGTGCGTGAGGTAGTGAGGGTGCTCCAGCTCTCGTAGATTCCGGTTCTAGTTTTTTGGTTGTCTCAGAACCAATTTTCGACTACGTTTTCGAGACGACGCAACTAGAAAACTGCGAAGCGTATCCAGGGAAAGATACCGTGCGCATTTGCGACTGTTCCGTAGGTGAGAAAATGGCTTTGCTTGCACCTTTGACAGTAACGCTGCTAGATCATCACGGCGGGTCATTCCCGCTCTGCCTTGCGCCGCCTGAGTACCTGTTGCGTACTGAAGACCCGCGAACAGGAGAGGCTCGCTGTGTCCCAGCAATCGAACGGGGCTCCCCGCATCAACCGGTACCCGTGATTCTCGGCCTCGTTTTCTTACGGACCTACACAACAGCATTCGACTTGGACGAGCACCGCACTGGCTTTGCCAGAGCAAGAATCACGCCACAGGATGCACCAGCTGCGAGTACTTAGACAAGGACAATCTTTTTAGCGAAAGCCTTTTTTTGCTGATCTACATACAGTATACCCTACTTACTGCCTGAGGACATCTATTAACATTGAAATTCGGATTCTGATCCTGCTCTTTTTTACATGATGCGATGATGAAGTTGGTGTGCAATGCCTGTGCCATTTGGCAGAGTTGTCATTAATACAACAAGAGACATTGATCTTGATGCTTTTCTTCAGGTCGTGAGGAGCTAGAACGGGACGCTTTTCGAGCCTGGTGTCCGCGGTGGGGCGAGGTTGTTGCCGAAGCTAAGGGAAACACAGGCTTGTTTGCGAGTCACGGCTGGTCTTGGTTAGGGCTCGAGACGCGCATTGCGGGCCTCTGCTCTATGCCGCTCTTTTGGGCCTGTCTCGGTGTTGCAGCCGGTGCCGCGCTTTTTCAGCTAGTTGTAATGCGAGTACCAACGGTTCGTCGTGTTTTGCTTGGCCCAGACGAGTTGCTTGATAGGACGACACAGCCTGACGAAGCGAATATGTATGTTGAGTGACCTTTTGTTGTCCTGAGCTTCGTAGCACGAGTTAGCATCAACATCATGGATGGTATTTTTGGTATACACATATTATGTACAACTACTTGCATTGTCTTTTTCACGTACTCACCTACTGCTTTGGCGTCGTGTATCATAGGGAATTTTTATTAGCCGACATGATAGCAATCTTAGCCATTGCTATACGCACATTAGAGCAAAACATGACGTCACAGAGGATAGTGTATCCAGAATGACTGTAGGGCTGCAACGTGACACTGCTGCGATTATGGCGCTCACTGATTGTGTGCTTATGCCTCAGTCTTGTTCTCGTGTTGAGCGGCGAAGGAGGGCACAGAGTGACTCCGCTGCGTATTAGTTTTGCATCAGACAAGAGGAATGATGAGCGGATGGTCGTCCGTTTTAAGATGAAAAATGGATCGCGTTTGGGCTCTTTGTTCCTACTAGTTGCTTCTTCCCAGTTGAAGTCTGTTCATGATCATGAAGTTGGCAGTTTATCTCTGCCACTAGTTTCTATCTCTAATTCTAGGAGAGTTATTTGCCACTAGCAGTTGCTTGGTGGTCTTCGAGGTGGCAGTCAGGAGTCTGTGAAGTTTGCAAGCACCAGTAGCAGTTAGCAGGTTGTTGCTCAGTTCCTGTTCACTGCCAGGCACGACCTTATTATTTATATTATAGTTAAGAGCTGTTTACTGCTGCTCGTGGTTAGCAAATTGTTGCTAGACGTAGCAGCGGGGACCCGTTTACTGGAAGCCAGCAGTTTGTCAGCAGTTAGTACTGCAAAAGTTTGGGATTGTCCGAGTCAAACTCAATCATGAGGTACTCTACAACCACGCTGGAACTTAGTAGAAGCAAGAACTCGTAGAAGGCCGTTATGGATGAAAGTCAAATACGTTAGAATTCACTAAAAGATAAAAAGTAGCACTTCTAGATGAAGTGGAGGCTTTGCAGATTTTAGAAGTCAGTAGATCATATCAGAAGATAGTAGATGCTCGAAGTTGATAGAAGCTAGATGAAGTGGGCACAATTAAATAGGAATCACTGCAGCATGGATTTGGACGGAATTGGAGGTCTGCACCATACCAAATATTTTGGCTTCGCCAGGAAATGAATTCGAAAAAGATGAGATAAAACGAAAAATTCTTGGATATCAAGTTGGAAACTCAATTTCAAATTTAAGACTTTACTTAGATTTGGCCACAATTTGAGGTGTCCAGCATATCCATATAAAGATAACTCAGCAAACGCAAAGAAGCCTCAACGCGCTTTCCGCAAAAGGGGCACTCGCAGTTTCAAAAAATCGACGAGTAGAAATCAATAAAAGACAATCTATCTTCTTCATCTTCACTGATTTGTTCCCTACTTCACAGAGGCTGTATGAGGCTGAGAGCGAAGGAGTGGAAAATCCGAGAAACTAAAAGTGAGACGTTCGTTTTGTTGTTAGTTGGGAAAATAAAGCAGCTAACTTTTGCAAAGAAAGCCGAAATGAGTGTACTTTTTGTTTGAGTGTATTTCAAAATCGATTTTTGAGTGAGAAGATATATGTGTGTCATTTTTACCAAAAGAAAGGACCTACTCACCCGATGAAAAACAAAGAAGAGGAAGTGCAAAACACATTCGGGATGGCTTTGATATCAAAAAATAGACTCGGCCTGTGCAGTGAATGCCGCCAAAGGCAGGTAGGATAAAAGATAGTGAATAAACAGAGAAAACAACTGGAGGCAGACCTTAGGGCGAGAGGGGTGCAGCTAAGCAGCGCGGAGAACAGAAGCCTCTGGGCACAAGTAGCAAGACAGAAGCCAGAGCTTCAGCGTTCAACAACAGGAACAACAGGAACAGTTGGCCGAACACTAACAATCCAACAACTAGCTAGACTGGCGGGTAGATCTCGTCTGGGAAATCTTAGGCAGCTCGCCGAATAGATTCAAATCATCAAACAGAGAAAACAAATAGCATGTCCTGACCGTGACACAATCCGAATGACCACTTTTGTGGCCTCGTGATATGCCGCTCGTGTGACGTAAAATCTCGACGCCGTCCGCGTCGTTGAGGCTGGAGATTGGACCGATCGTTGGGTAGAGCAGTACGTAGCCTGCACACTACAATCCTTGGCAAAATGATTGTAAGGACACAATCAGTGCAGCAGGGAGTGTAAGCTGACCGCTTGCCGGCGTCAGTGTGAGGAACACTCGAGCTCTCCGTTTCCTCATCAGTACAACCAAGTACCAAAGCAGAAAGTTAGAGTGGTCTTTCTTGGACGAGCGGGTGCCGAATGTAAACGAGGGCGTCGCGTTCTTCAGCACTTACTGTGGTGCTCGTGCTCAATTTCAAGAACAGATAATCTGTACGGAGACAGAACGAGGGACTCCAGAAGCGACTTCTACAACAACACTCTCTAGAACGCAAGAAAAGTGAAGAGGCTTCGCATCCAGTTGTACGACTAGAAGAACATCTGAAGAAATTTTAATACCTTAATTAGACTAGAAGATACTTCTCTTGAACCTCTGGCAGCAAGACCAAGAGTCGCAAGATGGGGAAGCAAGACGCTGGTGGTGGCAATGGCGTGGCGAATAAGGAGAACAGGGATCCGGGTGTGGCGCAGGTTGGAGGAAGCAAAGCCAATACCGGTTTCGAGTTGCTATTCGGGGAGATCTTTGTGGAAACAAGTAGTGGAGATTTGGGCTTGCAGGTGAAAGATTAAGGCTCTCAAAATAGATGATTCATTTACATTGATTTTCATCACGCGATTAATATTTGGTTCTTCTTCATTAATTATAGGACAACTCCACACACACACAAACTGAAAATTTCGTCCAGACACATGCTGCAGCGCTGTCCTGTATTCGGGGCTGTTTCGTCTCATGTGGAACTTTTTTGACTATCTAAGGTTTACCCGCTTATAGGTCTGCTTTAGCAGGTTTAGGCTAGCGCTCAAGGCCGATAGAACTTAAAGATATGCTCGTGCATATATTTTTTGAGCTTTGCTCCTTTTCTACGCATTAGGTAAGGCGTTCCTGTCTCGTTCTACTTGATAGATAATAGGTTTCTTTTTGTACTTCTCTGAAGGCCTACAACATGATTACTGGTTCTGCTTTATTAAGGTCCGCGATTGGTTCCTCTTTATTACGGTCAGACTCCTGTCTCTCAAGTAGAATTTGATAAAGGGATTTAACCTCTGATAAATGTGGGACCTACGACGTGGGAAGTGATTTCATCAGAGACCACACCTCTAAGACGATGGGCCATTGTTGCGGTGTCACACACCAGCGTTGGCGAGAATCCCTGGATTTCTATCACAACTACGGTCGAAGTTGAAGCCACTGCCTTTGCATATCGAGAAAGCACCAAGAAATACCTTAATATGGCTCAGAAAAAAAGGCCTAAGGAGGATAGCAGGTACTTACTCCAACATACAATAAATTTGGTTTCTAATAATTGTACCACTTTAAGGTATTGTTTAAAGATTCTGTGTGATTAGAAACACGCTGCTATTTTTCGTTGTAACCTGGTATACATTGTTGAGTACCTCAGCAATTCAAGAAAACAACAGAGCAAATCCAATTTGCGAGTTTTGCGGAAGATAGGTATACAAGGGGAACAGACGTAGTGGAACGAGGTGGCTGGACGACCTGCGATCCCTTGAGTGGCACAAGAGGCGGTTTTCAGAGAAAGGACAACTTACGACTGGCAGAACGATATGAGATAAGTGAAGACATCGAAAGGACAGTCGAATTGTTGCGATTCGTGTACTATTTAGTAGTTGTACTCTGTAGATACTAGAGTGTTTTAGCGTGTTCTGATTTAAAGAAAGACGATTTTAGACCTGGACATCGCTCTTGTTCGTTGCAAAGTCAAAGACTCAAGAACCGCAGGAAATGTATCATCCCGCCGATGGCTTCGTATAGTCGTTTGGGATGTAGTATGATGATCTACCACATCGATCGTCATACAAAAATGACATAGGTACCTCGACCAGATCGAGTTCATGTCCATGAAGCCAGACACGGACGAGGGGAAGAAGAAGTTACTAGGGCAGATGGTGGACATGCTTTTCCTAGCAAATCGTTTTGCAGTGGATCAACTTTTTGCGCGACTAATGCGCTGGTTCCCTACGCATTGTCGCACAACATGCGGAGACGGGGCATTCTGCGACGCCTATTACAAAATTCAATACTACTGGCAGTATTCGGTGGAGGTAATTAAGTTTATAGAAACTTGCATCACTATGACGCCGCGCGGCAGTCTGCACTGAAAACTGTGCGAGACTTATTGTATTGTAGTGTATTGTATAACCGGCAGCGTTTGTTCAATCTTCATAATTCCACTCTCTCGCAGCTCTGTCCGTGATCCATCTGATGAATGCTCAGAAACGAGCAGTCTTCTTTTTCCTACCATATCACGATACTCTATTGGAATCCTAAACCCAGTATTACCATCTTACGATACTCTATCGGAATCCTAAGCCCCCTTATTTTTTCCATGTTCCGATACTCAATTAACCCTTACGATACTCTATCGCGGGTTTCGGCTTATATGCTATGCGTTCTTCCAATATTGTAAAAGTTTTCTAGGAACCGTTATTCCGGAATCTGATGAAAACGACGCTAGTGGGTATGGGATGCGTGAGAACGAATTTTCAGCTTCTATCTTGGGACGAGAGGTGGACAGGCTTGCCAATGGGCTTTTTGCAGTTGCTCCTGGATCATGATGACTTGGTGTTGCTAGTAATTGTGATTTGATGTTGTCACATGTCTATTGATGACTTGGCATTGCTAGAAGTAGACTTGATTTAAGGGTACAAGAAATCCATCTTCACTGTCATCTTGGTCCCGTTTTTAAAGGGAAAAGGAGACCCAAGATGCTGCTGAAGATGGATCTCCATTAGTTCTAGTTGATGTTGTCACCTGTCTAATGCTATGATATATTGAGGCTTGATGTTGATGTTCTACGTGTCCAAGGCATGTTGGCATCTCTTGAATTTTCTGCTTTCTCCAGATAAATCTCTCAATGCCAACATATAGACTATCGAGTCAATCCTTCTTCATGAAAATACTCACCAAATCTCTTGACAAATAGGCCATCACATCCGAAGCGGAAATTTTAGTGTTGATAGAACGATGGAACGCGAATCGTGATAAAGAAGCTGAGGAGGTCTACGACATCTGCTGTTGTTATAGGCAGTCTGCTGATAATATTGAGTTAGGGTGAGGCCGATGCTTGTTGATTTTCGTCAATCTTGCAGTAAATAATAGGCGTTGTAAAAAGGAGTAGGAATCTAGTAGTCTTTTTATGTCTGCTATCCGATCCCCATCCTCTCGTATCATATGTATCCTATTCTCGTTTCTCCTATCCTACCAACCTGTATCTTAGTTCACGTCACTTCTGCTCTAATCATCGCCCTGGTTTTCTTTTTGTCGAACTTGGGTTTACTTGAGACGCAGACGGGCAAGAAGGACGAGGAGGGGGAGAAAAAGAAGAAGAAAAAGGAGGAAAACGTCAATCGCGAAGACGCAATAAAAGCCGGACAAATTGCGAAACTCTTCCAGGTTTTACCCAGAAGAAATCAGAAGCCATTACGTGGAAGGTTTGAGAAGGAGAAGAGGAAGAGGAGTATTTCATATTTTTGACGTTTTGTGGTTGTGACTGTGAGTACTTTATTCTAGTAAAGAAGATGATTGATCATGAAGTTCTTCTGTTCACATCCCATTATAGGAGATAACCTACAGGCAAAGAAAAGTGGACTCGAGTTTGAGACTTCTCCTCTCTCGATAGCGATAACTACTTTGAGAAGATTTCATCGCTCCACTCCCCCATTAGGAGAAGCCGCAATAGCTGCAGCTAAAGCAGAAGAAGGTGGCAGTCCATCAGCCGCTAGTCCCTCGGCTGCTAGTCCTGGAACAGCAGCTAGTCCTGAGGCCTCCATAGCAGGTGGCGCCGACGCAGCAGACGACCTAGCAGCAGCACTAGCCAGTGTGGAGCAGACGAACCAGGCAGTCGATGTAGAAGTGGACGATGAGGACCTTGGTAGTACTTTGTCAAAAGTGTAAGTAAGAGTGACTAGAGTAGGAGTAAAGAGTAGCAGTAAGAGTGTCTAAAGAGACGCATGAGTAAAGAGTAGGAGAGCTTACCCTCTTCCACTGGGCTGGCGAAGAGTAGTTACCAGATTTAAACAAAAATGGACGATGAGGATCTTGGTAGTTCTTTAGAATCACGTTCGTTCTCAGATTGCTTTCCAGTAACTTGATAGGTGACGATAGTCACAGATCTCCGTTCACGGAGTCGCATGATTCATTGACAAGAGCATTGTTGAACTTCAAACAGGGTCCACTAGAAAGCATACTTTTCTCTCTGTTGGTGTTCCTTCTACTGAGTAATCTCATGGAGTATAAGTGATTGTCGGTTTGCACGGGGGAAATTTGGTACGGACGATTCCGAAAAAGAACAAGGAAATCAGAACCATTCGGTCTACTATCTGATAGGTGTTGAACTTCAAACAGGGCCCACTAGAAAGCTATGCTTTCTAGTTTTAGGACCCTGTTGACATTAGTGCCAGCTTTGAACTCTTCCGGTGGTTTACGTCTGAAGTTAGTGTGGGAGTGTTTCATTTTCCTTTAGGCTGAGTGGATTTCGTTTTCGTAGAAGAGGCATTCTGGTTTAATGATAGCAGACGCTAAATAATTCACCCCACTACATTTGATTCTTCACTCTCAACAGACGCCTTCATGGTGATCCGCAAGGACAGCGATAGTGGCAAATTCGTAGCAGGAGGCCGGGGACTGGGTTTCACGGTGCAAGCAGGCGAAACCATGACGCAGATAGTATCTATCCGGGATCCTGGTCAGTACCGTATCCGAGTTGCGATGTCCCAAAAGCTAGCGAATTTGTGGATTCCCGCGCATACGTGCTTCGTTGGCTTGGTTTACATTATGGTCATCAGCATTTAGTTCATTCATCTCTTCCAGGGTCTTGGTACTTCCCAGTAGGTACCCTTTATTTCCCTCGGAAGGCGGCGGGGGGGGGTACCAAGATGAAAGGGTCTTCTAGACGGATCCAACAGGCACGCTCTAACTACAACGATGCCTGCTTTTGCGGATACCAAGTGCAGGCCAGCGACTTCTTAGGCATTTACGAGTTGCGGTGTATGACGAGCGTGAGTGCGAAGCCAGAGAAACCAGTTTTTTTGACGGGTAGCGGGACAAAAGTAGATTTCGACTTGGATCTGTGCGTCGATATGAAACTGGTCAACGGCATTGTCGGGTGCAAGTTCCAAGTGATGGCAAACAGCATTTCGCTAACGATGGATGAAATACAGGTATACTATAATGAGAATAGCAAGCGAACACCTTTACCTCATGATTGAAGAGGAGCGAAAAGCTTTTACTTGCTCGGTGTAGTTGTAGTACAGAAATTTACTTCATCGTAGAGAAGGAAGAGATGCAGGTTGTGTTTTTTTCTAAAAATTTTTCCGACACTATAACATCTTCAGAAAATATTGATCTTTTTTACAGCATGAAGGATATCATCACTAGAAAGTTAGTCTAAGTTAATCAAGCACTAAAGTAGACGAGCCGTTTAGTTTTCACCTCTATCCCTAGGCTTATTCCTTCAAACGATAAGTTAATACATGTCGCACTCCCACAACATACCTCCACTACTACACCAGGTCTCCAGCAAGTGCATGAAGGAAGGTGGTTTACGCTTCCAGATTGTACCGATGGGCTTGGATCACAAGGAGCAGATGGATGTCCGACTAACCTGGATTATGGGGAATGGAAATTTGAGACCAGCCCCGTGAGAGGCGTTACTCTGCTGCTAGCCTACAGCTCTGAGAGGTGTCTTGATATGATGGCGACTCTCCTATTTTGTACATACAACTCCGGGATCTAGGAGGTGTGGGTCTCCTCCTGTTTGTGTTGCTACTTGTTATCAGTTAGATGTATAACACTTGTCTTGTCATCAATGTCTAATTTATTTTCTTTCAACATCGTTGATATTCCAACTACTCATTTGTCTAAGTTTACTTCACACAAAGGATTTTGATAATTCCACACCACATGATGCGTGGACAAGGTTACCTGTCGGGAGCTTCAAATGAAAATTATGTATGTCGGGCTTGATTGTGTGCTGCTAACCTAGGTATTCTGGCTACAGGTTTTAGCTATACACCACGATGATTCTTGTGCTCTATCCACGCACGCGCAGCAGTAGCAGATGTTGCTTGTACAGAGGTGACTACTTTTAAGCCGAGAACACTAAGCAATATTTTGGATGCCAATAAACCAACTCGCAAATGCACAGGCAAAGCCATGTCATAGCTCTCGTCTTGCACAACACAACACTCTCGTGTTGCTTCTCTCGAGACAGATATCCATGATGTGTCATATCGCTAATCCTAGATCGCATCAGATACCAAGACATCTTACTCAACAACTTTCATCAAGGCCCCGTTAATGAATTGTCCTCAGCGCTATCCAATCCCCGTGATATCTATAGCTACAAATGAAACGCTTCTGTTGCTAAATGTTTAAACTCTGAGGTTCTTGTTAAAATTCTAACAAACTTCTGATACTTATCTTTTTCCACCTCGCTAGAATGCATAGTAGTACTCATCTCATACCTGTTATTACCAGCGCATATCCTGCTCACGCCGGTGCTTATCCACCTGCTTGCGACCTACCCTCATTTCCTCCAAATTCAATGAACCTCCAAATTCAATGAACCTCCAAATTCAATGAACCTCCAAATTCAATGAACCTCTAATTTCAACAAGAGAATGAATCGCATGCTGCATGCACCTTTGCTGTATGCACCTTTCCTGTGTCAACATAAAATGCAAAGAAAACACGCTGTCGGACATAAAATGCAAGTCTCCTAGGTTGAGGTGATGGAGGAGGGCTCTTCGGAAGCAGGCCTCGAAACTGTTTCTCATGCGTTCGTGCACGATGTAGTGGAGGACTTTCGATGCGGAGTGATCAACCGGTCAGAAACTTTTTCTGAAAGCTCCAAATCCAAATCTCTCAGCGTGAATGAGAGTTTGAGAAAGAAGCCAACTACAATGTTGAATCACATCATAAAAATATTGCCAGGAGGATGAGGAACAGGAACAAGGACAACTTTTTCAAAGTCCGAAACTATGACTTCGAGAGACAGCGGTTCTGAACATTGTCGGGGATTTCAAGCTTACCTTGGACAATGTTGTCTTACTGTCCTTCATATTGCTCTTCCCATGAATAATTTTTTCTGAAAACATGACATCTACTACACTATGCTCGTCTAGTTCGGCCATCCAAGGCAGCGGGCCAACGACGTCGCTAGAGCAAAAATTGGTTGCCATTTGCTATGTAATCAAGAAAAGCTGTGTAGTATTGACTGTGCTTCACAAAAGAATCAACATGTTCGCACTCACGCAACGCTTCATACCTCGTTGGCTGTTCGGGTACGGCCAAAATGTGTCCAACTTGGACCGCTTTTTCGCCTACCTGGGCATGGTCTACTTTTGGGCCTTCTGGAGTTTCTACGCTCAGTTTCCCGGACTCTATGGCGATGACGGGATCACCCCAGTACGCGAATACATAGACGATATGTCACCTGCCGCACGTCAGAACCCACTGAAGTTCGCTTTTTTCCCAGTGTCCTGGTTGCCAGCTGCAACCACGACGACCAATGTGGTGGCCGACGTGGGAAGGACGGTGGTGGAGAAGGTCGGAGTCGGAGGAGGACGAAAGACCACTGGTGTGGTGAAAACTACAACAGCATATTCATCCAAGGCCCTCGAAAAACAATTTTTATCACAGGATGGGCTAGAACTCTTCGGTGGACTAGGAAAGATCACAGTAGTCGACGCAGCGGAATTAGTAGGTTTTGTGGGGATGTTTTTGTCCCTGCTTCTCTGGCTGTATCCGAAATGGCGTGTGTTGCGCACAGTCTGCGTAATAGGATGCTGGCAGTGCTATTTGGCGGCGTTTAGTGTTGGTAATTACATTTCGCTGCCTTCGTGCTTCTGAAAAAAATGGACGTTAGAAATATCCATCCTCAGGGAACGAACCTCAAGTAGAATTCATTTGTGCATCAGTATCCACAACACAAATTCACAATGCCACAACACAAATTCACTCTTCTCATGTCAATCGTCACAACACAAACTTCTATAGCCTCACATATTCGCAGGTCAATTCTTCATGGGGTTCCAATGGGACATTTTGCTCCTCGAAGTCGGCTTTCTCGCAACTTTTTATCTCTTTTCCAGCAACAAAGAGTATCATGCCTGTGTCGACTGGCTGTTTCGGGCGCTTTTCGTGAAGCTCATGTTCATGACGGGCATCGTGAAACAGACGTCTGGCTGTCCTACTTGGGGCAACCTAACGGCGCTGGAGTACCACTATTCATCGCAGTGCATCCCGACAGAGCTGGCGTGGTTCTTCCATCAATTGTTATGGTTAATATTGCACACGCGGTGAGAGAGAGATCATTTTGGTTTCTTTTTGCAGAGTAAATCTTTCTGAGTGCGTGGGCTCCCGCTAATCCTTCACGAAACAAAAGATAAAGAAGAACGAAAGCTCGCGTTTGTTCTCAAAACTCAACACTTTTCACCTGTTCTAACTCTCCATCCGCTCGTAAATCGCATCGGCGTAGCGGTGATGTTCTGCGCGCAGCTAGCCCCCGGGATCCTGCTGATTTTCATCCCATACCTTCGAAAATACGCAGCCGCACTGCATTTGATGCTCCAGGTGCTGATATTTGCAACTGGGAATTACAACTGGTTCAACGTTCTGTCCGCGATCTTGCTCTGGCCATGTCTGGGGTCCCATAGTGGAGATTCGAGTAGTTCTGACGGAGAGAGCAGTAGTACTTTTGGATTTCTATCTTCCACGTCTGGAGGGACTTCCTCTGCGACCAAGAACAGTGGCCCAGCATATAAGCAAGCGGCAGCAGCGATTAGAAGCACATCTTCTGGCACTGGCTCATCTTCTGCCATGATGAGTGCGGGTGCGGCATCAAAACGAGGAGCCTCCAGTTTGCTTCGCGACCTCCTAAGTCCTAGAAAACTTGTGAGAGACGCAGTTTTTCTAGGGCTGACAATGTCGCTTTTCGTCCTTTGCACCGCTTTGCTGTTTTTCTTCGATAACGAGATCGAAGTACGGTCTTCGAAGTTCGACGATTTTGTCACGCCAAAGACGCAGAAGCACATCGTCACCAGCGTATCAAAACTCGTGGCACCTATTGTTAAGGCAACAATTTTTATAAGGTTTTTTTTATATGCAACTCATAATTCTGTGTTATCATGAAATTTACAGACCGAGGACTGCAGCACACGGTACTATCTCTTCCTTGATAGATCAAAGCAGCTGTAGATGTACGGAAAACACACTCGTCTAATCTCACGGATAACACAAGTCCGATGGACACGATTCTAGTGCGGTTGTCGGATTTTGTTACAGAAAGTGTGGGGGCCCGTGGTTTCGTTTGGAGTTTGTTTCATGGGGACCACCTAGCAGTGCGCAGCAACATAGCAGAGAGCCAAGTGCGCGAGTACATGCATTGGTACACGCTGTATTATGATGCAGATGTAAGTACCACCTGAAAGTACCTAGTTCAGCAGTAGTGCCCGTTAGATTTTCATTCTTATAGTAGCTGCGTCTGCGGCAATTCACTCTTAATATCCTTAAATAGAATTGCCGCGTTCTATGTATCAATGTTATTGTTCACGACTCCATTCCCTCTGCTTCTCTCTAACTGCCTGGCCTCTGCATCGTCCAAGGGCTTTTCCTCTTGTCTTGTCTAGCGTACTGTTTTGGCGAACTAACAGGATGTGGCATAGGCGGTGGCTCAAAGTCTGGAACGGATAGTAACAAAGTACGGGCAATCGAGGACCATCAGGGAGGTGAGAGGGCTGATGACGCGGGGGTGGGTATGGATCATGGAATGCCTTCATCTAGGTCAGCATCAAATGCAAGTGGACTATCTTCATCGGGACCGAATGAGCTCCGCTCTCGACAGATGCAGCGTGCTCAATCCAATAGGGTGTCGACACCGGCTAAAGGAGGTAGGATGCGAACTTTTTCGAAGTCGAACATTTACGGCGACGAGTGCGTTTCAGCTGGGACAAGGAAAAGGAACGTCTTTTTCCCGACTCTCTCGCCTACGTCCTCGTCTAGTCTACAAATTTAAGAGTCTAGACTGATTTATACTAATCAGATCATTGAAAAGAAGTAGAGTCCCCGAAAGTACGCGAACAGTAAGACTTTAGAGTGATTCACACTCATTGCCATTAAGATCGTGACTGATTGTACTAAGATTAACTACGGACTCAAACTCATATGAATGCTGTAACTACTTGGGATTACTAGATAAGGACGAAGTAATTGTTGACGCTGTAGCTTAGTGCTACAGAAAAGTGGCATTGGTGTAGACAGTAACCGTAGAATCCATCAAGAACACAGAACATCGAAATTCAAACACAACTTTTTCTACGGTCCTCTTTCAGCCTCCCCTTTCATTCTCCTCTCTGCCGCATCTTCGTCTATTTCCCTCTGGCGCTCGTACGGTGCGCAGTCCTCTTCGTGGTTCTGGGCTTAGGCTTTTTGCCATGGGGGGCGATGGGACCGACCAACTTTCTGTTGCAGAGAGAAATCATGCAGCACGTGTACCAACGTATACCTCCAAGTTGGCACGTATCGAATAGTTACGGGCTTTTTCGGCGAATGACAGGTGTAGGTCCAAAAGATATGAGCAAGGGCTTTGCGGGACTAGACCACACACCGACGCCGAGCGTGCCAGCACTGATTTTCGAAGGTACTGCTTATACTTGATGGGATTTTTTTAGGCTAAGATGTTGACAGCACTTTCAGTGAATGTCAGAACCGCGTGTATAGATCACGCCTAGCATACACAACATCTCTTGCTAGGATACACAACAAACTAATGGTTGTTCCTTAATGATCAAACTCAAAAAATTGAAATTACAACATGTTTTTGTTTCGTTCAAAATGAACCTCCAAACGCATCACCACATTCCACAACAGGTTTCACTCCCCTCAGCGAAGGGAGCAGCAGCGGGACATGGAAGGAGATCGAGTTTCCTTATGCACCAGGGCCAGTGAAGAAGCGGCCAGCAAGAGTCGCACCATATCAGCCTCGTGTAGACTGGCAGCTATGGTTCGGCGCCTTATCTCCGCAGTATCAAGGTCAGGAATGGATCGTGCGCCTAACCTACATTTTGACACGTGGGTTCGGGGATGGTGCAGTGAAGGAACTACTCTTAAGATTTTTTTTTTTCCATAGAACTACATGCTACCTCCCATTCAACATAAGAACTACATCTACCCAGTCATGGGGTACGTACAGTTATGGGAAAGGGTTAATTTTTCTCGTTTTTGTCCATGCATGGTGGTACCCTTAAGAAGGGTTTTTTCCATAGAACTACATGCTACCTCCCATTCAACTAAGCAACCGGTTAATTTTTCTCGTTTTTGTCCATGCATGGTACCCTTAAGAAGGGTTGTTGACGATCGTGGTGCTTGATGAACTTGAAGCATTGAAGCATTGAAATATGGAAGCATTGAAATATTGAAGTATTGTTGTACTTGTTCTATGTGGGCATCTTGAATGAGGAGGATACTCAAATATGGTTTTTGCAAGTGTTCGAAGGTAGCAGGACGACTACTACAACGTTGATAATGGTTGTGATTAGAATTTCTAATATCCGACTTGGAAGATGATTCGACGTTCAAGCAGATTCGCGTCTCGCGATATCTCTACGATTTCACCCGCTATCCTGGTCCACCGTGGCATCCAAGGACTACTAGGGAGATGAGCCGGTTGACGCCTGCCAAGCAGGAACACTGGTGGGCACGAGAGAAAGCTGGAGAATGGATGCCTGCAGTCGGCGCTTCGAATATGGGCCCATTGGCCAAGCACTATGCGTGGTTGAAGAACGACGGAACAAGCAAGAGTGGAAAGAAGAAGAACTTTATGAAGATTTTTTTTGTCTCCTTTTTTTTTCCAGCTATCTTTCCTATGCATCCTAATTAAGTCTTTAGCAAATACCTCGTGCTAGGTAAATGAATGAATGAACTTATTGTTTTTTTTTATGTAATCTTGATTCCTAGTTAGACGAGCTCCACCGATATGATAATATGATAATCACCTGAGCTGAGCTCTTGTTGTTTGAATGCTTGTTGTCTAAGGAGTAACTTCTCCTAGTCGCTGGAGTTAAGAAGTAGTACAAGATCCACTCAGGTTGTTACAAGATCAAACACCTGTTATATCGAAGAAGCACCCCGAACAGTAATCATTTCCTTGAATGGTTCCGGTATTTGGTAACCTGAATTTGATCATAAGGAAAAAACAAGAAGAGAACCCTTAGGATCAAATTCAGGTTACCAAATACCAGCCATACATTCCTCACCATGGATGGTTGGACCATTTTACTTATTTCTCCTAGTCGCTGCAGTTATCTACTTGGATGGTTGGACCATAATTCTACTTCTAAAGCACCCTCCTCCGGAGGACGCGTGGAACGCGTGAGTGACCGACTGGAACTTTTGCGGGATGCGGTCGTCAGGAAACCTCGCCAATGGTTCAAAGAACATCTCCCTTTCCTGGATGCAAACTTCCTTCTAACCGTAGTCCCACCTGTTTTGTTAGCATTATTGGTGGGTAGTAGTTGAAGGTCCTGAATTATTATTATTATGCATTTTTTTTGTTTCCTAGGTCCTGACCATGTTGGGGAGGTGTTTGTGTAGTGGATTGTACTGTAAGTCGAAGTGAAGGGTCTGGGAAGTGAATGGAGGTCATTGAGATTTTTATTTCTGCCGCAAGGATTTAAATACTAGCATTTCAATGCATATGTGTATGTCATTTCAAAGCATGAGGAGGTGGAAACTCCTACAGGAGAGCTTCATATTATTGAAGCGCGCATTCGTGCAGGTGCATTTGCTGTAATGACTTCCTTCAAATTTTTAGAAAGGTTCTAAGGTCTAAAGTCTAAGCTTGTAGTTGTACGTACCTCCTACGGCTGCATACAAGTCATCAACCAAAGAGTAAACATGTACATTCGACATTGTGCAAATTGAATTTTGGTCAATGAAATCAAACTCATATTCGATGGGGGTCCTGAGAAACACACATAATGGGACTCTTCCAGAGGACCTGGATGTTCTCTTACTTTCCTTCCGCTTCCTTTGGCAGGAACGTGTTCGAGATTGGGTCCCTATCCACCGCGAAAGCGAATAGAGAATTGCAGCAAGAACATGATCTACCTGCTGAAATCATACATGCGGTGATCTTGAGTTGCGACGATCCTGCCTGTTTCTCTGCAGTGTTTTGTGTTGATTCACAATTAACATCTCATCTTCGAGCAGCTTCTGTAATCCTTAAATAGGCATACAGCTCGGCACCTTAGTCGTGTCTTCGAAAAATCTCTTGTCTTCTTGGTTTGTAGGCTTCAGAAATCACAGTTTTTTCATACTTGGAAAAAATGCCGAGTGGAAAGACAGGGAAGAATAAAGTGAGCGAGAAGAACGCAGCTGGCAAAAAGCCCACTACTGGTGGCGCGCCTCCAGCAAACGAGGCTCCAAAGAAGACGAACGCTCAACCAGAAGGCGCGGAAAATCCACCAGCAGCTTCAACTGCTAACTCATCAAATAACAACAGCAAATCGAATGGAGCAGGAAAAAAGAACAAATCCGGTTCCGGAGGAGCACCGACTGATGCTCTTGTAGGCGCAATTCCTACACCAGGAAAGGCAACGAATACCTGCTCTAGTACTAGTACAATTCCCGGAGCAGCTGGCGCTGTTGAGGGTACAACAACAACAACAACAACAACAACAACAACAAGTGCAGGAGGAGCAGAGAAAGGCTCAACTACTTCTAGTGGTGCTGAGACTACAGACTCTACTTCTTCGAACTCGAACAAGAGCACGAAAACGACGAGTCCGAACCTGAAGAAAACATCTTCGACAAGTAGCACTTCGAATGCTACATCAGCATCTGGAGGTAGCGCTCAGTCAGCGCAACCTGAAGTTACGGCTTGCCCTAATCCATCTGCATCTCCAGAGGCTTCTTGAAGCTGTTCCAAAACAACAAGATGAAAAGCTCTAAGATGAAGCGCTCCAAGATGAAGAGCCGAAAGGTGGATTTGGGTGAGCTCTAATGAAATAAGTGCAAAGCAGGTATTCGAAGCAGGAAAACAATTAGCGGAGGGCCTCCTCAAAGTGATGGGGGCCATGTACGAGTCCTTCATATTATGAACACTGCTGGATGTGGCTTTTTCAGGTCTACATATGATGATTGAGTACCTACTGTTGGGAGGTGGCAATGTACGAGTTGCGGTTTTTTAGTATTAGTTGATTGTACATGTACATGTTAAGATTAAGTAGCTAGGAAGTTGTTCAGTTTCACGCGGAAGGAAATTTCGAATACTTGTTATCTTTTCTTCATGTTCTTTCTTTTTAAGAAATCCTCTCTCTTTTTATGAAAGTCCTCTTGTCCTCCACGATCCTCTCTCCCCCTTTGTTCTAATCCTCGAAGAGACGAAAATTTTTCTGCAGAAGAATAGGCGGCATTCGTTAATGAAAGACGTGCTTGTGGAGCAGAGGGTGACCTCCCTGTGGGACGACATACGGTATTCAATTATGGCTCCCCGTATAATCTATCTCAATAGGCGGGATCCCTCAACCGTGTGTGCCCTAATACAGGGGGAAGATTCTTGAGCGGTCTACTCAGTTGAGCGGTCTACTCCACAGGGATGTTGCATTAGTCCTGAGCAGAGGTCTAATTCAAGGATATTCGTAAACTTGTTCTGGGCTTTTTGCGAGACTCGTTTTGCGCGATTTTGTGTGCCAATGGGCGTAGTCTTCCTCTGGAATCTCATCTCAAGCGCGCTACCAACAGAGTGGGCGACCACACTCGCAAGGCTCATATTTTTGTTATGAAGAAGGATGTATTATTTACGTTTCTATTGCGGATTGTTGAGGAGGCGCATTCTTGCTTTTGATTGATTTTCAGACACTTTCTCATACACTGCGTTGAAGAATGGTCAGCTGTTGTTTCGATTGCTTATGTCCATCCTTCCTCTTCTCATGATCCTTTTCCCCACCTCTTTCCCACGCTAATCCTCGGCTACATGATAACATTCGCCGTAGTGAGTGTCAAGTTGAGGAGTACGATTCGTGGAAGCGTAGATGCAGGGGAGATGGAAGCCACGGTAACGAGGGAAAAACAAGAGTGGACTGGTGATGGAGGCATGGAGAATATAAAAGAGAGTATTGATAATTACTCTTTGGACTCTTTGGTTTATTTTCCTAATGAGGGACCTCGACAATTTTACGGAAAGTACTCTCTTTTTTTTAGAATTTGGTGAGTTTACAAAGCTGATTATACCGTGATTTTAGAATTCGTCAGGGAAATCTTAGGCAGATTGCCGAGTAGATTCGTATCATCAAAAAGCACCTACAACAACCACCACCACGAAACCACAGCCGTAACGATCGGCGAGTATGACTTGGATGAACAGTGGAGTATGATGAAGCAGTCGACTATAGCCATGGTCATTTCCTGCCTTGTCCACTTTCATTGGCAAACAACGACGCAACTAGTCATCCTTCCCTGCATGCAGTACTACATTACTTCTATGTTCTTCACGATACTAATATCATCATTGCCTGTCTAGTGCAGTACTATTTATAACTATAACCTCTAGAGATCTAGCCCTTCACGTCGCCTTTTCATCCGAACGAAATGATCCTTCTACCTAGATTTAACTCTCAACCTTTCCAAACAACAACCTTCCCAAGTACCTCCAACCATAACCTTTGTCCCTTTTTCACCCTAACTACTTCCAGGTTGGACAGCCTAAGTACTTCCCAAACCAACCCTAACTACTTTATCTAAATCTAGGTTGTAGAGCCTTTATGGCAACCTTTTTCTCTCCACCTTTCGTTTTTCATCTTCAGGTTGTACAGCCTCTTGTTCCTATTTCACCATAAACTCTAGGTTGTACAGCCTCTACGAAAATCCATTGGTACGCATACATTTGCGACTGCACGACCCTCTGGAAAACAAAATGTTGGCGCGTCCGTTCATCATCAACAACATGCAGAATAATTGGACCAAAGCGGTACTATCTAGAATTCACAGCATGTCATTCATTTGAGATGAACGTTCTACTTTCTTAAGGACTACGCAGATGAACGTTCTACTGCCTTTTATCATGATACAACAAAATATTCTTTTTGCCTTGAGCGGCACAGTAACCCTCGTTCGAACACATCAGCTCGATCAGTACAACCAGAAACTTGGTGGTGGCAGTGGTGGCAGTGGGGCGAAGGATGAAAAGAAAGTGAGCTCCAAGAGCTTGAAGGCCAAAGACAAGCTCACCAAAACGGCCGATAAGAAAAAACAGATGTGAGGAGGCTTCTGCTGTTGGAACTGCTTCGTCTCTCCGCTACAGTAGTAGAGCTGCCTGAGGCCCGGTTGACCTCCATTTCCATGCGGGTCGTGTTGAAAGACGGAGCATAGGGTTCAGCGTCGATAATTTATGTGTCTACTTTCTAGTGGTCCCATAATGCAGATTTTTTTATTGGTTGGATTCTTGCCTATGCTGTATGAAAATAGGAACAAGAGCGTGGTCAGTGTAGGACCACGAAATATGAATGGTAAGGACCAACGAAACAGCTGAATGGAATTTGTTTCATCTGGAAACTTATACGTAGAAAACATGTGATGTCATAATCATATTCTGGATGTCATACTTAGCTGGATGTCATGCATCTTGTCAGTATGAATAACGATGAAGTACTATTACACCTTTCCCCGCATATTGTCCCCCTATGGAGCAGTACACGGGTATTAATAATCTCAACATAGGCTATAAGAGTGATGTTGAACAATAACAGCAATGTGGACCCTATCAGAACTAATCTCTACGGGCACTAATAACACTGTCATCAGGGATCCACACATACCCTGAACTACGACTACCTCCAGTGAAATACATGTTGAGAAAATATTGGTGTTGCATCCCAGGACCATTAAAGTTCTCAAAGCATAGAAGTCAGTCTTTCAAAATTGAGACAACATGCGACAAAATTTTCCTCAGAAGTCACTTTTGTTGGGGTGAACGAAGAGTTCTTCTACTTGTAACCTAGCAAGACATGATGATGCAGATCCAGACGAAATGAATGCGCTCAATAAACAAGACCACGATCATCTCTCCTCTGTGTTCATCCGTCAATTATTATATTGGACGACACGCGGCGCCTAGAATGGATGGATCCTACTTATAGCGTGGCCATTACAATAATATCTGCGCTACTCTATATCCTTTACCTCCCTTCCTTCCTTTTACTTTTCCTAGTTAGTTTGGCTCCACCCATATTTTTGTAAAAATCGAAATCAAATGAAGTTTTTGGATGGTGCTCCCTGAGCGTGAACATCGAAAACAACAAGAAAAAGCAAGAAAATACAACTGTAGCCTTACAACCACTTGTCGTTTTTCTTTTTCCTTGTTGGTTCTATAACTTTCTCTTTCTCTCTTTTGTTTTCACTTTGTTAGTTTCTCGAGAAGAGGACCGACCACTACCACACAAGGACTAACCTCTCTTGTTAAGAAAGCAAATGGAGCACCAACTGGAAGATCCCAGGCAAGATCCTGTAGTCAAGAATGATCCGGAAATTCTTTTTCAAAAAGTTTCAAGATCAAATAGGTTGATGGTGATCCCAATCTTTATTTACCGCGCCGCCGCTCGTGCGCAGTGATTGCTTCTCAGGTAGATCCCATAAATCTTTGAAGACGCATCTCTTCTACTCACTCCAAGAACAGAGTGCTTGTGTAACGGATAACCTCCTCGCAAACCAACTTTTTTTCCTGAAAGAAGCAAACCTAACCTCCCGAATATCATAGGTATTGATACACGAACAGAAACAAAAGAGGCAAAATGATGTCGTCGCGTCTTTTTCAAAAAGAGAAGCTCTTTGTCGGTCCTCACCGAGCTGGCGTTGGTACGCTTGGTCGCGGTTGCGTGATCTTCTTGCTTGCCAACATGATCAGTGGAGGGGAAGCCAGTTACGTCGCCTTGGCAGGCCAAGAGCCTACGGAGGGGTTTGTAGCCGGGACTATAAAGAAAATCCTTAAAAGCAAGAAGGGTGGGAACACGAGCAAGACATTTGTGTATTTGGATGTCGGGATGAATCTTGAGCCTGAGGGCGTTGCAAGTGCAGGAACAGCTGGAAGCGCAGGATCTGGAAGCTCTGCGCCACCACGTGGACCCTTGGACGAAGAAAAGTCTATGCAGATTCTCGAAATATTGGTACCGGCATTGCAATCGCAAACCGGACCGGACTCGCGCTCGCAACCGAAGTGGAGCGACGTAGTTTTTCTTGTCGGAGGCGACCACCCAATTCCCGCCAGGGAATATATACCTATATCTGATGCACCTGCGCCGAAGCCGAAGCCGCAAGCTTTTAGTGTCCACTGCAGTAACGGCGCCGGAGATGATGCTCATGATACGTCTGCTGATCCTGTCGAACATATTATGGGGCCTCCAGCGTTAGCGTTTTTGCGGGAGTTCGGCGGGCGTCGCAAGCAAGGATTTCTCGGGTTCGGCTCTGAGGAGCAGCCATCACTATCTCCGGCTAAAATGAAGCACATTGCAGCTAGCGTAAGCGATGTCATCGTGGACGTCTTTTACAGCTCGAACGGTGACAATGCTCGCGTGCATGTCCATGTCTTGCGTCAGGAGGATCCTCAAATGCCGGGGAGATATGCCACTACAGCACGTCACGAATTTGAGGTGCAGCAAGATTTAGAAACTTCCGTTCAGCATGAGGTAGCGCCGCACCTACAGATGATGATATTGAACGCGCGAAACGCGATGATATTGGACGCGCAAAAGAAGTGGAAAAATTTCCTGGGGCACTTAGTGGATGAAGTATTGGGTTGTTAGAGATTTAATTTATGAGAAGATTATGTATATTATCGAGATGAACCTAACCTTTGGACGATGTTTGTTTTTGGCGTTTTGGACGATGTTTCCTTTTGGCGTTTCGGACTATGGCGGGTGCCAGGAGGCTGGCGAATGTGCTACTACTTATTCTATTACTAATTTAGAATGTATTAAGATCGGGCATCGTCGATCTCGATTGGTGCGTTTATTGTTCAGGTCGTTGACGATGTCGAGACTCGTAATGGCAAAGACGAGTCAATGCATCGCATTGGCCTTGTGCCATAGTACACAAGTGCCACCAACAAAGCTACTTCAAGTTGAGACATGCCATAGAGAGTAGAAAAAATAGGAAGGACAGTGGAGTCATGTCATCTTTCGTATTCTTCAATGAAAAGAGAAGGCATGAGGCGAAATGCAAAGCAGAAGAAAAGGTCGAAGAGCTCAAATATTAATTTATCTAAATCTTAACTCCAAACTTAACGTTAACCCGTGAATTCTGGGTAACCGCATGGAAAAAAAAGGAAGGATACCAATATCAGAGGCAGAGGTGCACCGCGACACAATTGCTCCCTTGTTATCGGCGCGCTCAATTGATGTCACTGGAGTCATCTTTCTGATTCTTCGACAGAAATGAAGGCTAAACTTCTTCTAGTTGTTCGCCGAACGAAAAAAAGAGTAAGAATGCACCAAGTCAAGAATGAGAATGAGATGAATGTCGGCATTCTTGCCTACTGGATTGAAACTTGAGAATCGCAAATGAAATTTATCGAAATCGAAATCTTTGGTTCTTGAGATGATCCTTTAGAAGTTGCACCTATAGGTATTCCCTATCGTTTCTTTTTCGATTCACGAGCGTCGTTTTTTCATTCTGATGAGATTGAGATGTGATTCTGTCGAGCTTTATTTTCTGAACGTGAATGAGAATGAGTCTTGGAGTCGCGTTGCTCTTTAATGATTGTTCGTCATCACTGCTGACCCAGTTCTTTTCGTAGAGGATACACGTTCACTTGAAAATTTCAAGCATCACGCCGAGTGAGTTGGTTGATCTTCATGCCACCATTTGATCTTCTCTAATTGCTGCAATTGATCCATCTTTCCATGTTTTTATATCAAAGAATCAATCTTCTCCATGCTTGTTGAAACATCATTCCATCTTCTCATCCCATGTTACAGAGGAAAAGCGAGTTTAAAGCGATTACACCCCACAGTTTTTATCGAGTTTTGGAACTTTTCTGAGGCAAGATAATTAGCAGTTTGTGCGATAAAAAGCGTGAGTTGTATACAAGATTGTGACTAAAACAAAAGCTAGCAACGAGCATTGATGTTTTGACACGGTTCTAGAACAAATACTTTTGTGTTGTAAACGGAAATATCAATCTTGAAACTCATCGTTTTCATTCTAATTTGGGTATTGGTTTACTAAAAACAAAGCGACAAAATGCAGATCTTCGTCAAGACTCTGACCGGAAAGACCATCACCCTCGATGTTGAGGCTTCCGACACCATCGACGCAGTGAAGGCAAAGATCCAGGATAAGGAGGGCATCCCGCCAGATCAGCAGCGATTGATCTTCGCCGGGAAGCAGCTCGAGGACGGCCGCACTCTCTCCGACTACAACATCCAGAAGGAGAGCACGTTGCACTTGGTGTTGCGTCTGCGTGGTGGTATGCAGATCTTCGTCAAGACGCTGACCGGAAAGACCATCACCCTCGATGTCGAGGCATCCGATACCATCGATGCGGTGAAGGCAAAGATCCAGGATAAGGAGGGTATCCCGCCGGATCAGCAGCGATTGATCTTCGCTGGTAAGCAGCTCGAGGATGGCCGCACCCTCTCCGACTACAACATCCAGAAGGAGAGCACCTTGCACTTGGTGCTGCGTCTGCGTGGTGGTATGCAGATCTTCGTCAAGACGCTGACCGGAAAGACCATCACCCTCGATGTCGAGGCATCCGATACCATCGATGCGGTGAAGGCAAAGATCCAGGATAAGGAGGGTATCCCGCCGGATCAGCAGCGATTGATCTTCGCTGGTAAGCAGCTCGAGGATGGCCGCACCCTCTCCGACTACAACATCCAGAAGGAGAGCACCTTGCACTTGGTGCTGCGTCTGCGTGGTGGTATGCAGATCTTCGTCAAGACGCTGACCGGAAAGACCATCACCCTCGATGTCGAGGCATCCGATACCATCGATGCGGTGAAGGCAAAGATCCAGGATAAGGAGGGTATCCCGCCGGATCAGCAGCGATTGATCTTCGCTGGTAAGCAGCTCGAGGATGGCCGCACCCTCTCCGACTACAACATCCAGAAGGAGAGCACCTTGCACTTGGTGCTGCGTCTGCGTGGTGGTATGCAGATCTTCGTCAAGACGCTGACCGGAAAGACCATCACCCTCGATGTCGAGGCATCCGATACCATCGATGCGGTGAAGGCAAAGATCCAGGATAAGGAGGGTATCCCGCCGGATCAGCAGCGATTGATCTTCGCTGGTAAGCAGCTCGAGGATGGCCGCACCCTCTCCGACTACAACATCCAGAAGGAGAGCACCTTGCACTTGGTGCTGCGTCTGCGTGGTGGTATGCAGATCTTCGTCAAGACGCTGACCGGAAAGACCATCACCCTCGATGTCGAGGCATCCGATACCATCGATGCGGTGAAGGCAAAGATCCAGGATAAGGAGGGTATCCCGCCGGATCAGCAGCGATTGATCTTCGCTGGTAAGCAGCTCGAGGATGGCCGCACCCTCTCCGACTACAACATCCAGAAGGAGAGCACCTTGCACTTGGTGCTGCGTCTGCGTGGTGGTATGCAGATCTTCGTCAAGACGCTGACCGGAAAGACCATCACCCTCGATGTCGAGGCATCCGATACCATCGATGCGGTGAAGGCAAAGATCCAGGATAAGGAGGGTATCCCGCCGGATCAGCAGCGATTGATCTTCGCTGGTAAGCAGCTCGAGGATGGCCGCACCCTCTCCGACTACAACATCCAGAAGGAGAGCACCTTGCACTTGGTGCTGCGTCTGCGTGGTGGTATGCAGATCTTCGTCAAGACGCTGACCGGAAAGACCATCACCCTCGATGTCGAGGCATCCGATACCATCGATGCGGTGAAGGCAAAGATCCAGGATAAGGAGGGTATCCCGCCGGATCAGCAGCGATTGATCTTCGCTGGTAAGCAGCTCGAGGATGGCCGCACCCTCTCCGACTACAACATCCAGAAGGAGAGCACCTTGCACTTGGTGCTGCGTCTGCGTGGTGGTATGCAGATCTTCGTCAAGACGCTGACCGGAAAGACCATCACCCTCGATGTCGAGGCATCCGATACCATCGATGCGGTGAAGGCAAAGATCCAGGATAAGGAGGGTATCCCGCCGGATCAGCAGCGATTGATCTTCGCTGGTAAGCAGCTCGAGGATGGCCGCACCCTCTCCGACTACAACATCCAGAAGGAGAGCACCTTGCACTTAGTGCTGCGTCTGCGTGGTGGTATGCAGATCTTCGTCAAGACGCTGACCGGAAAGACCATCACCCTCGATGTTGAGGCGTCGGACACCATCGACGCTGTGAAGGCAAAGATCCAGGATAAGGAGGGTATCCCGCCGGATCAGCAGCGTTTGATCTTCGCTGGCAAGCAGCTCGAGGACGGCCGCACGCTCTCGGATTACAACATCCAAAAGGAGAGCACGTTGCACTTGGTGCTGCGTCTGCGTGGCGGACAATAGACTCGCAGTTACGGGTTTTGTGTTAGTTTTGATACGAAATTCATGTTGTAGTTTTGGAAGTTTTCACCGCGACATCTGAAGACGGTGCACCCAAAAACGAAATAGAAACTTTTTACGACAACTAAGTTGTTGTAGAAAGTGGACACTTCACGTTCACGTAGTAGTACAGGACTAAGACAAAGACAAACACCATCATCTCAACGGAGATACTCAATCAAAGCAGCCTTGATCAGCAGTTTTGTTTTTTTTGCTGCCATTGCTTGCTACCACGTGGTAAGTCCTGAATATTAGTTACTACATGAAAACCGTCTTAAAATACGGAAATATGAATCCCGAACTATAAGAATTGATATCAAGAGAACGAATTTCACTACTTCTTCAACGACATGACTACAAGAGCAACACAAAAAAATGAAGATGACGTTGTGCTGAGTGGTTCTTTTCAGTGGTAAAAACTGAGGAGTGCTGTTTCACTGAAGGTTGTAATCTAGTAAATCTGGCTAGTTTATGATGACGATTCTAGCAGTGCTAGAAGAATGATGAAGAGGGGCTTTTTCTTACAGACCTCTCCACGTGCTGACATTAAACACGACTATGAATATTTGAAGTGAACTAGAGGTGCACGTTGAAGAACGACTTGAACAAGAACATTATCCTTATCGCTAACTTCCATATGTCAAGTCTACGAAGAAGTAGAACAAGGGACAATTTATTACTAGTACGAACCACTATTCCCACTTTGTAAACTGCCTCAATTACAAAAAGAACAAATACACCAAGCCTACTGCTCGAAATTACTAGTTTATTCGATCCCTTAGCATACAAGAGTTAGCAGCTCTTAAATGCCTCTAATTCAAGCATCTTTTTTACCTATTTTTACCACTATCATGCCATTGAGTAAGAACCACATACCAATTTACGATACTAACTACTCAACTTTTTACGAACCACTCATTCATTTATACAACGACATCAAATTTATAGATATTCAAAAAGAAGTTGTTATTGACTTTCGTCATAAGGGGAGCATAAAAGGTGGACGAACTTATGAAAGAATTAATTATTGATATCATTTGATAGGAAGAAGATAGTACTACTTCTCGAGACCACGTTAACTAAGCACTTGTTACATTGTAGCAGGTAATCGTAATGTATGAAGTAGGGCAACTACTACATCGACTATAGGACTGGGGGAAGCACTTTGTTTGTTTCCAGAGCGGAACACACTCACAGTGTGACTTACTCGTATATTGACAACTTTCTTCCAGAAAAACTTTTGGGGAGCATGATCAGGGAGGAAAGTTCATGTAGTGGCGTCATTCGTTCATGTATACCATCAATAAATGCGGGAAATCATATTCATTCGGGAAATTACAATGAGGAAAGAGGCGACCTTGGAGAAGCTTGACGGGATAATCGTGAAGATCTTCACATGTTGTGTTCTCTAACGGTGACGTTCGAAGTTGTCGTTGTGAAAGTTCCTCGAAGCTCTGACTCAGAAATCGCACTGCGGAGTCATTTCGAAAAAAGAGAAAACTTCGAGCTGATGCTCTGTAGACTGGTGGGACTTGGTAGGTTTGAGCTGGCCTATCGTTGTTTAGTGTAGCTTGTCGCTAAGTAGTTCGTCACGTCGTGGCATGTCTTTTCCTGCTCTGCCTGTCTGATGCTTGTGAAACGTACTGCGCCCCATGTGGTGGCCAGAGACTTTCTCTGAAGTCTCCCGATCCCCAATCCCAAAGCAGAGCAGTGGATCATCAGAGGAGTTCTAGATGGATACTATCTATCAAAGAAAAAGAAGAAGCAAAGATCAGGAGAAGGGCTTGAGAGAAGTCCAAAGAGATCTTCTGAAAACGACAAGATCTGAGACCTAGAGGTATCACTGGAGAGCCTTCTTCTTCAAGAACCGTGAAACAATTACGGCTTCATTCATAAAATTTCAGTTTTGGTTCTCTCGGAAGTGCTTTGTTTACCGTTTTGGTGCCCCTGATATGAGTGTGTTTTGACTCAGAAAAGTTTGTTGAAGTACCTTACAGAACTGTACAAGAAAGTCTGTAATTATGTTTGTTTTCGTTTTGTGCTAATTAATGTCAAGAAAGAAAAGTAAAGACAAGAAAGAATCCCTGCTTCGTAAATGAACTGCATCTAAGTTAGTACCGAGTTGTAGTTTATTCTTGTGGGAAGAAACACAATGTCGTTCTCCACTTTTCCATCTTCTACCGAAACAGTGGAGAACGACATTGTGTTTCTTCCCAAGAAGACAAGCATACGGAGGAGTTACAAACAAACGCATAGGAACAGTTCAAGGGTCTAGAATTTTGCAGGATCTTGCTAGAATTTTGCAGAAACGTAGAAAAGTACAACTGTACCCCTTAGCTTTCCAGCAATAAAAAGTAGGCGCAGAGGGTACGGCGAAAGACGATCGAAAAAAAGCGGGGCGGTGGGAAGAAACACAATGTCGTTCTCCACTTTTCCATCTTCTACCGCGAGAGTGGTAGAAGACAAGCATACGGAGGAGACGTCGCTGGGGCTGCACATGCCGTGGGAGCCTGAGTACTTCACAGCAAACCTTGAGGGGCACGAGTGTCGGATCGCTTACTATTTGTGGTCTGGTGGTGCTGGAGAGATTGAAAAGAAAGAGCTTATCGTTGAAGGTGATGGGGAAGACGTCGGTGAAGAGAAGAAGGACCTGGAGGTTGCTGAAGGCTGTGCTGATGAAGACGAGAAAAAGCCCGAGTTCATTCGTGGAGCAAATGAAGGCAGTGAAGACACTTCCGAACTACGAGTGATGCTTCCGAGAACAAATGAAGAAAGTCCAAGTCGTGGAGACCAGGAGACACGCCGAGGAGAAGTAAGTGAGCCTGACGAAGTCCAACGGATTGTTCTATTGCATGGTTTATGGCAATCGTCGAGAGGGTGCTGGTTCAAAGCGGCAGAACAGATCCTTAAGACGTTGAAAAAGCGTCGAGTTGAGGTCTTAATGATAGACTTTCCAGCTCATGGAAAGAGCGAGACACCTTTGAGATTCCTGCAAAAAGGTGAACACTTAATGACGGACTGCGTGAGGCCAATAATCGAACACGTTGGATGGGATAAAGTAGTTGCAGATGAACAAGTGCTTGAAAATAAGGCTAAAGCAGGAGATACAACAACCTCTAGAAGCAGCACTGCTCTTAAGACAACAACAAGTACGAGTACTGCTAGTACTACAAATACAAATTAATACAACAACTTCTACCTCCCATAGCAAGAAAAGTCTCGGTCTTACGATTGCCGGCGTCTCTATCGGTGGAAGAACGGCGGTTGAGTATGTAAGAGTCCACGGAGGCCTTCTATCCCAGAATCGCCACGTTACGTGATTGGTCTTGATAGCTTCGGTAGGCTTGCCTGAAAAATTGAGGAATGGCAGGTGTTGTACTGCGGTCTTGGCTGACAAGCAGGTGGAAGTTGGCAATGAAAGTGATGCTTCTACTAACGGGAGTGATGAAAGCGATGCTTCTACTAGGTCCTCTAGCAGCGACGACGAAAATTCTAAAGGAGCAGAAGAAGTAGAAGAAGAAAAAGATGGCCCTATTTCTAACGGCAAAGAAGACGGAGATGAAGACGAAGAAGAAGATGACCCCACAACACTCGCCTACCAAGACGCACAGGAAACGCTAGAAGAGCTGGTATTGGCTATGGATGAGGCAGACGATGAGCATGAGGAAGAGGAATTGGGGGAAAATAGGAACGCACAAGATGCTCTTCTCGCTGGAGGAGATCCTTCTAGTACTACCTGCAGGACTTCAACATCTTCTATTAAAAGGAGGACCTCTCCGCGAGAAAAAGAGGACTACAAGACCACCGTTCTTCAGCAGAATCTGACGATTGTCACCAAGTATCTAGGCGATTATTTGCTTCTGCAAAACGTAGAGCGGACACCCGGAAACAGTTGTGGATCTACTCCTTGGTCGCACACAAGGATGGCACGGATGAATACTTCAGCGACGTTTCTCAGGAGACGACAGAGTCTTTCCGGTATTTGGATCATCTAGCAGTCGTCAGTTCGGAATTCGACGAATACGTGACACGACCTTTTCGATGGTGTGTTGGGAAACTGGATCAGATTTTTAACAAGACTAATGGTGAAGATCATGGTGGTGAAGCTTTTCGATTGGTTTATGAAGATTTCTGCTACAACGGAAGCTACCAGACTATTCTGACCACGAAAGAGCACAAGCTGAAGAAGCATTTCACGGCGAAAGAGGACAAGCTGAAGCCGCACGCGTTCCAAGAAGATAGGGAGAGCAGCAGTAGTGGCCGTAAGAAGGATTCGCCAGCATCTTTTTCAACCGTGTCAAATATTAGATGTACAACCGCTTCCAGGGTTCTTCAACAACTCGCAAATCATCTTCCTATCGAGGCTTATCATGCAAATTACGAAGACAAGATCAACCGGACTGCTACGAAGCTCTCCACGAATCTACAGGCTCTGGCTAGTCTCAATGGTTGCTCACTCATCGAAAAAATAGTGAGGAAAAACAACCAAAAAGTCATAGATACGAACACGACTAGTCCTAGGCCTTGGAAGCTGCAAGAGATGCTGTTTGAGAAAAAACGAGGTGGAAATAGTACAGAGGTAGCTGGAGTAGATAGTGCAGTGGTTGGCCAAGAAGACCATGCCTCTACGAGAGATGCAGTGCTGGACGAGCCGGTGTCTGCTATGTCCTCTTTTTTTTCTTACAATAAGGAGGAAGAGGCGTCGACTGCGGCTTCTTCGCCAGGTGGTGGCGGTCGAGAAGAGGGAGAAGAAAACAATCAGACGTCCCAACCGGCTGACGAAGACTCTGAGACGGCTCAACCAACTGGTGCCCGAGCAACCTCTGAAGAAGACTCTGAGACGGCTCAACCAACTGGTGCCCGAGCAACCTCTGAAGAAGACTCTGAGACGGCCCAACCAACTGTGAGAGCAACTTTTTGGCTCTCACGTTGGCGAGTGCATTTCTCCTTGTGCATGTCAGTCAGCGCATTACACCTAGAACAGTATAGAGAGTTCTGGACTCTGTAGGTGGGAGAGTGATTGGAAGATGACAAAGAGTATTTCTATTTATTAGAAAGGGGTCTGGACTTTGAAGACAAAGAGTACTATAAAATGGTGAGTGTTATTGGACTGGGCTTTGGACTTCGTAAACTGATGACCAGAGTTTTTATGGCTTGGTGGTTTTTATGGCTTGACGATCCGATGAATTCATCTTGGTGTTGACTAGATGAATGAGCTTTGGGCTTCATGAATGACAGTGAGTTATTGAGTACTAGAAAGGGTTTTGGCCTCTGAATGGGTAAAAAAAGATAATTGGTAGAACATTTGTTTAGGGATTGTGCGTTTTTTTAAGTTTTTCTTTAGAACTGTGGCTGTGAGGAACCAGTAGAGAATGGAACGATCATAGAGCAATGTATTAGAAGAGTAGGAAGTGGAGCGATTATAGATCAAAGTCAAATGTATTAGACGAGTAAGCCAGTAGCAGCTTCTAAAACGATCCATGTACAAAAATGAACTGCAGCTCCCAGACGAGATCAACAGGAACATGCAGTCTTTTCTTTTCTAGCAGATGTTTGTTTTGTTTCGCCAAAGACATTGACTTTGACATCTTTATTTATCTAGGGAAGTTGTACGTGGGTTCTTGAAAGAGGTAGAAGTTGAAAGAAAAAGCTGGATCTTCAGAATCAGATGTTGTACCATTATCTTCCGTGAGCCAATGTGTTGCTGTTGACGTAAGAGACGTACGAGTGCGGCTGACGCTCTTTGGGACGGTTTCGACTTAATAGTTCCCCTAGGGCTGGTCTCAAAGTTGATTTGGCAAGTCAAATTGGAGACACGTGACATGACATGATGATGGTTGAGACTGCTATAATTTTAGTTGAGAGATGAAGGGAGTGCTTGTGCTTGTCGCGGTGTCTTTTGGTAGCCCTCTGTGACATCTTGCAAAGTGTTTGCCTCCATAGTGGAGGGTAGAAAGATCAATAAATGAATCCTCGAATGATCTACCTAGTACATGCTAGTAGAAATATGAAGGCATAGGGGAAATGCTAGTTTTTTTTTCAATGCAAAAAACATAGCTAACTCTTGAAGAGTCTTCGTCTGAAAAACTATTTATGAGCTGTTCCTCTTCCAAGTTGAAGTTTCAGGCTCAGCGAGTTCCTCTGTTTAGAGAAGTATCAAGTCTTTGGTCTTCCTTGGTTCATCAACACTATTGATGGGCTGTTGTACCCCAACGACCTGGTTACTTACAGAGGAAGAAGCGCACAATCATGATGATGAAGAGTCTGAGTTCTCTCGTGCCTTGGTTTACTGTTGTGGTGTTCGAAGTGAGTGTGACGCGCGCGGGTGGCACACGTTTACGCGCACACTACGACCAAGGAGGAGAAGGAGCCTTGACATCTTCGAGATCCTCAACACGTTCTGCAGTAGAAGCTTCAGCATCTTCGAGAACATCAACGCGTCATCATGCTGGTTCAGAACGTGTGGCTCGAGGAACCCCAGCACCTCCTCCAACTCCATCGGACTGGAATAGTACAACTCGACGCGCAGTGATTGAGGGACAGCTCGATAGTACCCGCAGAGCAGCAGTTGGTTTAGCTTCAGGTAATGGCAATACCCCAGGTACTAGTGGTAGGAGAGGTGGACCGCATGGGAATACTGCTCGAGCAGGCTATCCCAGTGTGCCGATGCCTTTATCGTCGGCTAGGAGTGGGTACTACGGAGGAGGGGAAACGACGTCTCGAGGACAGATATTAAGGCTTTTGCAACACCATCAACACCATGTTCTTCCTCAGACGCATGTCTCTCTGACTCGCTTTCGATGAGTAGAGGTCAAAGATGCTCTCCAAGATGAAGAAAGGGAAGGTCTAAAGATAGCTAACAACGGAGCCCGCACTCATGGCAGTGGAGATGGAGGACAGACTGCAACAACTTCTCCTGGTATTAGAGATTTCAATTTCGAAAATGGATAGATACGAGGAAAAGCAGGGAAACGACCTACCATTTTTCAGTCATTTCGTTCCAAGATGTTTCCAACTATTAATCATGTGTACAACTTCTAAAAATGCAGCAGGTCTCTCCAATAGTGATCCGTCTGCTAGTGCGGATACCACAACCGTCACACATACTACAACCGTCACACCAGGTGCAGTGACTCCAGTGAGCGCAGTCTCATCTCAATCACATGGTACGCGAAGTAGATACCCAGTTTCCTCGGGTCCGGAGTTTCGACCTTTCTATCCAAATAACGCTGGAGGCCACGGATTAGGAAGTGAATTATCTCCTCGGCAAGCAGGGTCCTCAGCTCAAGGTCAAGGCTCTACGGCTTCAAATCCAGGTCAAGGAAGTCAAGCAGGCTCATCAGGAGGTCGTCAATCAGGTGCCTCACACCAAGCGCCGGTTGCACCCGCGGGTCAAGTTGCTGCTGTGCCTTCAGGGCCGGCTGCCACTTCCGAACATCAAGCGGCAGTTGGACAAGCAGTGGCGCAGCAGCAGCAGGCACCCTCCTTGCAGGAGGTCGTGCCACAACTCTTCACTCGTAGACATAGACAGAGGCGACGTACGGTGGATGAAGTTCTCAGCCAGCGTGTTTCCAGCGAGGCTTTACGTGCACTGATTCGGAGAGCTTTGTCGGAGCTGGAGCAAAACTTGAACGTCGGAACAGCGATGCATTATGTTGAGAAGTCTTCATGACTCGAGTATTTAGTGTTAGAAGCACTCCGCCTCCTTCCGTCCGTTTTGTTTTTTCCTAGTTAGGCTGGCTCGGCCACCATATTAGGTTGATTTCCCTCGTCCGAGTCCTAGTTTCAACGAACTAGGAGCATCATGTAAATTGACTGATTTTCATCTTTAGTGTTGATCAAGATCATTTCTATACCGACTTTCCAAGAACTGTGGTTGCTAATGTAAATTTATAGAAAGTCGGCGCATGATAGGCTCTCCATAGGAGGTACCTTTACACTGAATGGCCTCATAGGTAGACGCGAAATGCTACAAAAGAGGTACCATGGCATGACGTAAGTAGTATGAACAGATTTTCTATTCAGCCTTCATAGATGAGGCCGGACCGCTACTCCGGCAGTGTGGCGGAATAGTCGTTTTCTATGCAACATGCTGGTCGATTTGGTCGAGTTTCATGGTGGCGGAGCCGGGTTGACACATGGTGCCCTAGTTGCGTGGGCTGCGGCGATATTGGTTAAGAGCGGGATCACTTTGTGAGACACTTATATTAAGTGAAGAAGGCGAAGTACGAGTAGAATCTTAATACACAAGGAAGTTTTTTACTACATCAGACAGCTGCAGCATGTGCATGATTACAGATATTTTTTGTTTTCCTTACACTCACATCGAACATCTTCATGATCTTCTATCAGTATTAGTCTCCGTCTAGTTCGATCAGTCTCCTTGTCCTAGTTTTCTACTTCAAAAGGTCAGCCTCCGTCTAGTAGTCTTCTAAATCACGAGATAACTCTCCTTCTAACTCCCAGGGACAGGCATCGTTAGAGCCACTTGGAGAGCCTGTTCGCTTGAGGCTCATGCCTGAGGACGCTCTACGGAAGATAGACAATGGCGGTTTCTGTTGCGTATGCCAAAACAAATTGCTCGAAGAGTCTGAGGGAGAGGATGAAGGAGATGACGAAGAAAGGCAAGCGCAAGATGCAGGCGGTGCTGATGAAGAAAGGCTGCAAGATACAACAGGTGCCGCTGATGTACAAGGTTTAGGTGCTGATGTACAAGATACAACAGCGGCTGCCAGAGACGATGACTCCTCATCTTCCTCTTTCGATGTAGTAATTTTGGGCAGACCATTCGTCAACTGCATTGAATCGCGAAGTCAGAGTCACGAAAGCACGGGGGCGAAAACTGTGGAGTATCGAAATAACCAGGTAGGTGCACAACTAGAACGAAAGGAAAAGAAGCCTGAAACAAGGAAAAAGAAGCCGCATGCTTTGCGCGCGATTGAGACGGCAGTACAGCTATGGGCTATTAGAACTAAATGCAATATTAATCTTAGGTTATCTTCAATTCCAAATCTAACTTTCCCCTTTTCATCCTCTTCTCCCCCTTGTCTTGTACCCAAAGTTTTTGTATCCTCTAATGTTCCTAATCACCTATGCAGTAGCTTTTTCTCCTAGTATATTTAAGCCGTCTTATCCCGCCTGCTCTAATGTCTCTGACCAATTGTGCCTGCTTGGGGAGTAATAAGCCCTGTTATCACCTGTCTTGCTGGGAGCAGCTAATGCAGAACACAGCTGGAGGAGGGCAGTGTTCGTTTTGCCGTAAAAAGTTCGGGTTGGGAGAAATTCAATGGGAGGATTTCTTAAGGCTCGTCATGATTCATCTCCACTGAGTTTTTGTAAGTATCTCATTTTTCTCAGTTTTCTTCTCGGACTCTGAGAATACGATCATGAAACGTGAATATTTTCGAGCTCTAAACTTCGAGGAAGAGGATACTAGACGGGATGGAGAGGACACCACAGGTGGACCAGGAGGTCGAGGACATGGAGCTGGAAGGAATAGCTTTTAAGAAAGAATTTTTTAGTAACAGGACTTATTTCATCGTCTATGGATTTGTGTTTTGGTCTATAAAAGTGAGTAAGTCCTCGTAAAGCAATAGTAAAGAAGCAAGTAGTGGTTGTACTGTAACGACTTCGATGCCATCATTCGGATCCTACACGTCTCTTCTTCTATTTTGTTGAACAACTCTAGTTGTAGAACATCTCTGGTACAACTAGAGGGAATCTCTAATCCAGGAACAAAGGTTCATCCTCCTCAGCACGAGGGGCACAAGGAACTACACCAGCTTCATCTCGAAGCACAGCTGCCGGAAGTACACCCAGTGGAGGAGGAAGTGCATCGAGTTCAAGTGGAGCAGGAAGTGCAGGAGGAGGCGCCAGAACTGCGAGAAGTACAGCTTCAAGTGCTCTGCAGCAGTCTTCAAGCTCGAGTCGCGTTCAACAAGGAGGCTCAGCATCTTTAGGCTGGTCGAGATGAAAAGAGCGGTAGTGAGTGTGCTAACCTACATGTTTGATGAACTTCATGTTTTCAAGCTTTCGACTAAGAGTCAGGCAACATAGAACGGACCAATCTGTTCATGTTGGACTTTGTCTCTGCAAAAACACAAACAAACGAACCGCGAATCACGAACGAAGCGATTGAGATTCCTCTAATACCAAGTGGCCAAGGCCAACATCAACAACAACAAAGTGCTACATCCTCAGCTTCAGCAGGACGTAGTGCCTTTTTTCCAGAGCAACGGAGTGCCGCGAGAGATTCAACAGCTCCCTTTCCGAAGGCTCTTCCTACAGGAGGCGGAGTGGAGCGGCCTCAAGTAAATGCTGCTCCGCGACCTAAACGTAGCGGCGTGCGCATTCGGAACGCGCCACTTTACGGTAACGCGGCCATGGAGGTCTCTGAACAGCAACAGGGTCAATATCAACACCACTTATGGTTTGCGATTGATACGCGTCACGCTTTTGCACAGGACCGCTCGGTGGTGGGTCTTGATTTATCGGAACTCGCTCGCACTACAAAAAACAAAAAGAATGGGTTATAGGGTCACATCAAGGGAATTGAATCTACTAGGGCATAGGGTTTTAGTGAGATACTGACCATACTTACCGTGAGCTCTAATTCAACAGTGGACGAACTCTGCTTATGTAGGATACCAGGGAGACTCTACCTCTCTAGATCCACCACATCACGTGACGCACCAAAGACGCAACCTGTTATCCGATCAGCGGAGACGAAGCCATCAACATGGTCTTGCGGGACCTCAAGCTCAATTGTTAGGGTTTAACACCACCTCCTGTAGTTGTGGTCTATTTTGATAGTACTAGTTTACATAACATTTACTACAGCTGCCCTTTTCTAAAAGTAATCCTTTGTCGTGCCTCAGTACTATGTATAAGGCTACTAATATAAATATTTATATATTTGTTTAAAGCTTTCGTTCGTTCTCAGAGATTTACTTGCATCGAGTATACCCAAAAACACTGTGTTTTTCAGACCCTTCGTTCTCAGATGGTTACTTGGATTGATTAGATCCCAAGAACACTTTATTTCCTTTTGGGATTATTGTCTGTAGAAATATCAGGAACGTGGACTAACGCCTCTAAGCCAATACCAGACGAACCAGACCAATATGCAGTTTCTGGGTTCTGTGCAGGTGTCACATCAAGTGCCCTTTCCTATCGCACAAGACGTGGCTTCTTCTCACAACTATCTACTCACGGATGGGCAACATCAGCAGCTATTAAACGGTTTGATGAATACTGGCGATGTGCAACAACCGCTACCGCATCAACAACCGCATCAACGAAGCCATACGTCTTTTCATGGCAATCAGATTAAGGCCTGATTTCATATACCTGGCAATAAGCTCATATTAGAATAAAACTATCTCGTCTTGCCAGTGGTAAAAGATGACCACCGAAGAGGTATCTAGGACGACGATGATGATGGTGATGGTGATGATCAGGGTATAATTGGATAGCAATTCGCCTTCGTGACTCAAGCTAGATGAGCTAGTCGCTATTCGCTTTCACCCTCTACACTACAAGCCTGGGAGAAGAAGCTCTTCATGAACATGACCATGTACTTCAAGAATTGTAGTAGGGTTAGCATTCTTTTTACCGCTAAAAATCACAACCCTACAAGAAACCAACAACAATTTTTTCACCCTCTAAAAATGATCACAACTACCCGTACTCGTTCTCGGTCAATGTGCCTCCTGGTGTGTTTCCACTAGCTCAAGAGGACCAATCTGGTGCCGTTCAACCGATAATCTTCTTTACCTCGTAAAGGATTGAACCGGTGGAGAAGATTATCGATTGAAAGGAGCAAGAAGAGGTGGCATGACTGGAGCAAGAAGAGGTGCAGCACACCGCATATTCTAGGGATGGAAAGTACTACTACCTTGTAGTTTACCTTTATAGAGTCTTAGAAAAAAATCTTCAATTCGAATACTCTATTGAAGATTTATTGATATTCTATTTTGATAATTACACTTTTAATGATCTCTTTAATTAAATGATGGGTGTGTAGACTATGCGGTTAATGTGATGCAAAAATAGTGATGTGTGGACCGTGTTTCGCGAAGACTGTGTCTTGAGAAATCTAGTACGTATATCGCCAAAACTTCCAAAGAAGGCAAAAAGATTGGCAAGGACAATTTTGGAACCTAGAAGAAGCTTTTAACTATTGCCTGGAGAATATATGAAACTCATTGTATTGGAAATCGTGTCTGAGAAACGCTAACACAGAGAAGAACTGTAAGTACTCCATAGGAGATTGAGATCTACTACTTCATGGCTTAATCCTCGCAAGGCACTCGACGTGAGTGCGATCACTTACCCACTAGTCATTCCAGTCTATGATTGTTCTCTATGCCATCCTCTGCTACGTTGTCTTTTGAAATCTTTTCCGTTTGCTATAGATGGTGGCAATAAGTAAATGAGTATATTATATTTTTTTGAAAAATCAATCATGCCATGTGTTTGCACCTGATGATGATGATGATGATGATGTGTGTTTTTGTGTGCAGAAACCTCGAAAGATCCTCCTAAACCCTGAACGTTTAGAAAATGACCTTGATAGTAAGTTTAGAAAATGACGCAAAAAGACTCTAAATCTTTCTTTCCAATTATTTCCTCTTTGCTCTTCTCATCAACTTGTCTGAATATGTTCCACCAGTCTCGTGTCTCACCAGTTCAAAAGTGAAAAAATGGACTTTCGTTCAAAAATCAAATTTTTCCTGAGTTCTGTTTCCGCGTGTACATTCTTACGAGGACCAGCAAGGCCATAGACAAGCACAGAAGGAGCAACGCCATCAGAAGCAAAAACCGACCACATTCCTCAACTTGTCAGTGGCCGGCCATTTGAGCTATTGCAAACAAAGCAATACACTAGAGCCGCCTTCTTTGATTTGCAAAAGAGGTCGATCTTCGTATCTTTCAAGGCCTTACCACAGCACAAGAACGACTAAGTATAATATTAGAGAGCAGCTCGATAGATCAACTACAGAGCGCCATCAACTAGAAAAACACTTAGTAACAGAGGATTTCCAGGTCCAGCAACAGGAAAGACCGCCAAGACTGAAAATAGAGAACAAACACAGACTTTTAGAAGCCGACAATCCACTAGAAACTACAGAGCGCCATCAGCTAGAAACTTTAGAAGCCTTTTAGAAGCCGACTTCTTCAGTACTATATATAAGGATCATGGCGCACCAAAGTCGTCGTCCGCTCCGCACCGCCGCAACGGCATGCGCGGCCATGATGACAGGCGGCCTTCCCGGTTTGGGTAGCTCCTTTTTGTCCATGATTCCTGGAGTGAGCGGGAGGATGCTGTTGGCAACGCGCAACGATGCCGATGACGCCACAGTGACGGTGACGCCGGAGTTTCTGGACCTTCAGCCATTCAAGGTTGCCTCTATGTCCGACATGACCGGCGCACCGCTCAGCTTTGTAGAGGTGCAAAAAGCCAGTGATGAGATTCAATTCGCGAAGAAAAAGTTTCGCCAATTTCCGGACGCCTGGCGTCCAGACTTCATTGTGGATTATTTATGGGGGGTATGGATTGACGTGCCGGGTGCCGTCGGCGACCTGCGGCTGTGCCCGCGCTTGACTGCGCAAGTATGGCCTGTGCCCGAACTTGATCTCATCATCGCAGAGGCGCCGTTTGGAAAGGGGTTTACGGATTCCCTCACACTTGAGTCTCTCAAGGACATCCAGCCGAGCCACCCCAGCGCGGATGATCAGGTAACGGTGGTGGTGCAGTTTGGGGATTCGGATTGGTGCGGTCCCAGTGTTCCACCTGATCAGAGGCAGAGCTGCGTGTTTCAGCTTCACGTCAGCGGGGGAACGACTACAATGGCTGACCTGGTGACAGAAGCAACGAGAAAGCTTTCCGGAGGGCGTACGGATGAGAGTGGCTTTCCTATTTTTCGTGATCCACCCCCTAGGAACTCCCGCGAAATCGGGATGACTCGCTTGTGCCTGAAGTCGACCGCATTGGCAAAGCCGGGCACAATCTACGACGCGGTGATCGCGCGACCTCCGGATGGCGGGGCGGCCGGGGCGCGCGGCGATGCTGATCCGTAGAAAAACTCAACTCGCCGAGATAGAAGGAGGCCTGCTAATTAAAATATCGATGGGTAGCTCTCCACTGGAGGCACTACCACATTCAAAGGCCTCATAGATAGGCACGAAGAGCGCGTCCACTAGGTAAATGCTTCGGGCGTGTAGACAGTAGGACAAAAAAAAAGCTATAGAAGAGGTTCCATGTTGACATGACATGGCACGGCATTGACAGGGAGAATGAGTGAGCACCGTTGTTGGATGTTGGTCCGATCGCTGTCGAAGGAATAAGAAGATGAAGATGATGAAAGGAAGAAGAGAATAAAATATGAATGTGATGGTGTAGACGAGCCAGTGAATGCGCGGTTGATTATACTACATCTATTTAGAAGATGGAGATAGAGATAGATAATACGCGCACCACCTCGCTTCATATAAACTTTGACAGGCGAATGGCGAGCAGTGTTGAAATCCACATTCTTGGGGAAAAGTCAGTATTGTTGCTGCATGCATTCAAGAATAGGAGAAACCGTCAAACGCAACGAATACTTACAAGTCAAGCAAATAATAGGAA
This sequence comes from Amoebophrya sp. A25, assembly GCA_905178165.1. Taxonomy (NCBI): domain Eukaryota; class Dinophyceae; order Syndiniales; family Amoebophryaceae; genus Amoebophrya; species Amoebophrya sp. A25. The sequence goes on along the minus strand of CAJINU010000028.1, from coordinate 1,055,222 downwards.
AAGCGTGTTCTGGTCAAGCGACTACTAATGGCTAAGATGCTTCTAGTGGGATGCTACAACTAGTTGCAGTGGGACGCTAAAACTAGGTGTACAACAAGTTGTCAGCTTGCGGATTGACGGAGGTCTGGAGCAAACCCAAAGATAATGATTATGATGATGATCCTGCAACCAACTCCACTAAGAGAAAGCTTTGCAAGTTGCAATCTTTTGTGCTGTCAACATCTGTGCTTTATCATCTGTGCTAGCTGAAGTCTTCTTCACGAGCACGGTCCTGAGTGAAGGGGCTTCCCCCACCGTCGGTCCTGCGAGAGATTTATATTTTTAGCCTATGAAGAGAGCGAAAGGGGCAAGAGACCCGTGAAGAGAACTTAGTACCACTTCTCCTGTCAACCAAGGTAGAAGAAGTAGACTCATTGAACAGTCCCTAAAAGTAATAGGTTTATAATATTACATAGAGACACTTATCCAAAAAAGAACTAGCGTCTTGGAAACCAACTACTCCGATCGAGTACTACTAAGTACTAAATAAAGTTAGAGTAGTAACATCAGAGAAATTCGGAGAACTCGAAAGAGATTTAGGGAAGTCGTAGGTCCAATCCGAATCGACTAGCATCATCGTCAGAGAGGTCCGCTTCTCTTTCTTGTTCAGCGAAATAGAGTTTCAAAATCCGTTAGAATGCAGTCTCTGATTACCGGAAGTGATGATGGACAAGTCCGCCTCTTTTGCGAACCCGTCTGCGATCTTTTTGGAAACCATTTTTTATGCTTGTATGGAGAAAACAGCATAATCTCCGTAACTGTCCATTAAAATTTTCTTGTTGGAGAAAACAGCATGCTCGTATTCATTAATACTGTCCGCTTTCATAACTTGAATACAACAAAACAGACCTCTATTTTTCACTGATCATTAATGCTGTCCTGGTCATCGATGCTTAAAGCGCTTAACTCTAGGCTTTTCCCTCATATCCTAGGTTTATTTTGCCAAGCAAACAATACTCTAGGCTACACTCATCTAAGGCTAGAAGATACGAACGACATGGTTGTGCGACCCTCGGCATCGCAGGACATGGCCGATAGGGTCACTGCTGTCACGGCGGTAAAAGTTACGGTATAACATGTTACTTCTACTGGATGAAGTAAGAGAGTGCTTGTTCGTCTATTCAAGTCAACACGAGTCTCGATTAAGTCTATTCAGAGAGCATGTGAACAACATGTTACTACTTGCGGAGACCATTCTAAGATACGCTTTGCAGCTGCATGCGATCCGAGTGAAGTGCGTGTCTTCTCGTACGAAAGGGGTGGGCGAAGCCTGGATGTTCTTGGCCATTTTCAACTCCGCTCTACAGGTGGCGCAGGACGGCAAGCGTTTATTAAGATTCATTTTTCACTATACCGTGACCGTGTGTGAAGTATTCACTGTCGTGTGAGGTATCTACCGAAGTGGGAACTCCCTTGATGAGGTCCTCCACTCCAAAAAATAAGGCTAACTCTTGAGGAGTCTTCGTTTAAGAAGTAATTATGGGCTGTTGTACCTCGTAAAGTAACCTGGAATATACCTGCGTAAGTAGATAATACTACTAGATCAACAGAAGAACAAGAATACGCTGACTTAACTAGTACAATCATGATGAAGAGTGGGGGACTCCCTTGATGAGGTACTATCCACAGAAGTGGGAAGCAGCCCTCATGATGAGGTCTACATAGAGATAGAAGTGTCAACAGCTACCCTCATGATGAGGTAATATCTGCAGTATGAAAATGAATATCCACTTTTGGACTCTACCGCCCCATGAACGACATATAATTAGTTACTTCTCTAACTTTACTTGCCTGAAAATGCAAGCGCTCTGCTCTGCTGATGTTAGGAGTGAGGAAGAACATGCAACTACTTATGAGAATTCTGCATTTATTTGACCTCCTAGCCATATTGGCGGAAGGAACTACGGGGGAGTGTTGTTAGCTTCTCAACGTCATGACCAAGATCATGCAAATCAGTCGCTCACACATTTTGGATAGAACTGGCATTTGACCTCACGGGTTCTAACACTCTTTTTTAGTCACCTCTGATACAATTCGTTAGAGTTGTTCGGTAATTCTTAGGTTCTTTAGTTCTTGTTCACAATCTAATACAAGTTCGTCCCCCCCGGAGGTACCGCGGCTGCGCACCAACTTGTCGATGATCTTCAACACGATGATGTCTGCCTTTCAGGACAAGAAGAGACGGAGGAGGACGTGACAGGAGAAGGAGAGAATACAAAGAACCTGTTTCGTACACTCTCAACGCACAGTCTACTAGCTGCTTCGCCGGTTTCTCAGGACTTAGAGCCGAGAAAGGACTTGGTGGACCTACGAGATCTGGACCTAAATGTAATCCGTGATCAACACAACGATGAGCCAACGACAACGCAGAAACTGGATATCGAAGAAGAACATTACGTGTGATACTTTCTTAGGTTTTTGCCCGTCCACGAGAGAGACGCTAGTGTTGGTGCTAACCTGTTCAACGTGCTCATCAAGTTCAGGATCATGGCGTTTCTGGAGCAACTTTTTATACATACATACATACATTAGCAGTTTGGTTGGTCAAAAACAAGAAGATCTTCCCAGTGCTCCTCACTTTCTTTTGTTCAAGACGAGGGAAACTGCAAAGTGCTGTCTGCCATGAAGATAGTCTTGGTCTGCATGAGAACAAGGGGAGTAGATGAAACTCTTTTCATAAACTACAGGCGCTTGACTCATCCGACAGAGATTATCGCGTTTTAGCAGTAGGATGCAGTGATGGCGCAGTGCGGTTCCTTGATTTGCGGAGTAAAGAAGTTAAGTGTGGATGAGTATCTATTTTCCACTAGTACTCCTATGTTGAAGGATGGAGTTTCACGTAGAGGTTCACGCTTCTATATCTCATGATCCTGTTCCAACTAAAGAGAGTTTCACGCTTCATCTCCTATTCTAACTAAGAACTGGGAAGAGATTCTAACTAGAGTTTCACGTATTCTGTGATTCAGTCCATTCCGGAACCCGGTGACGGGGAAGCTGGACTCAAATGTGTCGATTGGGAGGGACATTTTTTAGCCACAGGCTCCGAAGATGGATTAGTCAATGTTAAGGGTTTCCACATTGCATTCTGCACTGGAGGTGCCATTCTTGACTTAATACTTTCATCCAATAAGAAAGTCTAGCAGGAGGTCAAGGTTGTGCTGGAGGTCAAGGCTGTGCAATAGCGCAAAGACTAACAATGTATGGGATGTACGCAGTTTTTCACGTCCCCTCTGCCGGATTTGTTATGGCAAGGAACAATAGAAAGGTCAAATAGCTTTTGAGAAGTTCGAATGGAGAAGTTCGAAATGCAAATAAGTAATTGGCAAAAGGCCCTCTCGACCTTGATATTTACATCCTCTGTGTTCCACGACTAATCTTAGTGGAACGGTAACCGGTATATGGACGTCGAAAAAACCAAGGCAATCGGCAGCTTGTACGCAGTGCATTCGGTCAAATTCATTTCCCGAGGGAAGGTCCTAGCGACGACGCCAGTTGGAAGCAAACTTTTGGAAACCGGTACTTGTTGGCTCACTGTTGTATGTTCATTCATTCATTCATTTACCTGTTCTGGAGGTATCTTTTGACGCATGGCGACTATGAACTTAATTGTTGGACTTCTTGCTCTATATTATAAAGCCACTCTAATTCAAGCAGTGGACACCTCTTTTTTCTTCATTTTAGAAAAGATGAGAGGAGAAGAAAGGAGAAGAAGAACGTAACACAAGTCCCGAAAAAATGACCAGTTTACTTCTGGATAAGTAGAGACCAGATTACTTCTTCTGAAGTAATAGCTTTAACTTCTATTTCAAACGTACTACTGGGAGAGCAGCTTGACATAATTTGTTCCTTTCTAACAATATCCATAGGGAAAAGAAGGACCGTGACCCAGTGGGGAGTTCAAAGAGTTCTAGTGAAAAGCGACGCGTTAAAAACGAGGATGAAAATGTTGATACAAGGAACTACCACAATCACGTTTTCAAGAACTATCAACATTATTATCATTCAAAATTATTGACAGTTTTGAAGAACTATCAACATTATTAATGATTAACATTTCAAAGTTTAGTTCTACTGTTTTCTGTCTGAGTCTTAGGCTTATGCCTTCATGCAAAACATTTTTTTAGTTCCACTGTTAATATGAACACTTGTTGCTTCCCAAATTCCAGGCATAGTCGATCCCCTACCCGCTTTCCCGACTCTCCGGACGTTTCCACATCGTATGGGCGTGTCTTCTATGGACGCGGGTCCCGACGGGTTTGTCATCGCCAGTCAGCTCTACTTCGTGGAGTACCACTCTCTGCACAACCCAGTGCTGCATCCCTCAGTAGAGATTTTTAACTTAAGGCAAGTCTGCACTGAAAACTGTGCGAGATTAATTGTATTGCATTGATGTAATTACTGGTACCGGACAGCTACAAGTGCTGGACGTTGAGAGTCTCGAAGACCCGTCCCCACTTTGCATTTGCTTGAGGTTTGTGAAGCCTTTTCATATCTATGTACTGCATAGAGCTGCAGTTCCTTTACCGCTTTCCTCTACTTGAAACCGAGTGGATGCCCCTTCATCGTCATCGCATTTTGCTTCTCTGGGTGGTTTTCCACTCTAATTCCCCAAGACAATTTTTCCCCGGCAGTTTGCTTCGACGCACCGAGGGGTCTTTGCTACGCAAGCAGTTCCGCAGGGGTAAACCTATATCGAATCCGTGACCGGCGACACTTGCGAACCTACCACCATGAAAATAGCATAAAAAGTATTGTGACGGTCTATGATCCGAATTTCTAGCTGTCTCTCAGGTGAAAAGTTTTGATGTGGATACTATTCTCGGAGGACGAAGTGATGAGATCTTGAATTGGATGCATAGTACGTTATAGGGTCTTCTTGCTCTTCTTTTTAGAAGGTACAAAAAGGCTGAACGACCTCAAATCTACTTGGCCCTGTAGTAACAGCGGAAACATGACATGACATGACAGAAAGAGTTGATGACATTGATCGCGGAAGAATCAAATAGGGACGAAAACGTAAGAACAAAGAAATGGGATGACAGAATTCAAAGGTAGAAAATGTCAATGTCTTAGAAAACTCCTTAGAAAACCCGTTTGCACAGTTTGATGTTGCACTTGTTGATGTTGACCAGGGCGACAATCTGTACCCAACAAGGAATCTGCTCTCGTGCATGGGGAAACTGAGACACGATGGGTCTGAAGACTTGAGTCCTAACATGAGTTTCCTCGATACGAGTGGTCTTCTAAACTCCTAGACTTCACAGTGCCATCATTTATATGATCGAATCGTTCAAAAGATGACAAGGATGATCGGGGGAAGACATCGGTTCCATCCTCAGTGTCTTTTGAACGATTCAAAAGATACTGAGTAAAACATCGGTTCTCGGTACTACTTCTAAAGTAGAATGTTGGATGCTATTGCGTGCCTTGTTCTTTAAAGAAGTGCTTTATAGAATTGTGATCTTTCAGGAAAGTAGAGCGTCGTGGCGATCTTAGTAATATCTCTTGCCAGGCACATCAATCAATCAATCAATCAATTTGTGCCACCAGTTGTATATTTAAAGAAAGTCAAAGTCTAATATCTATACTTGGAGAGAAGTACACACTGCCTTCTGGTGGCTCGCATAAAAGTTGTTTCCATAATATCGGTGGTAGGCATGCAGGAGACTTGGCCTTGTTAGTACAGTGACTGCTGATTGAATATTCTCGCATGTCTATTATTTCAAGGTGATGATTAACTTGACGACCTAACACTATGATATTTGACTTCTACTTGTTTCCCTCGGATACCACCTACTAATCACTCGTGCCTTTGTCTTATCCACGACTTGCACCACTCCTTCTAGTAGCATATTACGAGGGTTTACACACACATTTTCACACGCAATTTTTTAAGACGCGGCCTATCCTATCCTAAGAAAGATGGATCTCGGCAATATTTTTCAGAAAAGTGTGCATGATGTTGGACATCTGCCTTTCGCTCTCGTCGTGGATCGGTACATCCGGCTTATCGGAATTCCTGCAGAAGCGCTGCTCACCTTCCTCTGGCTCATCGCCAACATAGGCTTTTCTTAAGACTGCATGAGCAACCAATTAGTTCAGTACTTATAAAGTTATACACCACTGACTCCTACTACGAACATTAGAACGACGTAGAAGTAGTTTCTTAAAATGACTGATCAGCTTGTTCCTTTCTTAGACTTTTCCACATTGGAAAGACGTAGAAGTCGTTACTTCCTGTGGCTCCACGTCGGTCACCTTTGCTTTATCTCGCGAGAGGACTCGAGGAACAAGTAGAATGACCATAGAAATAGTATTAAGTTGTGGTCCTCTGTCTATGGCTATGCCATTAACCTAGTACTTTCTTGTTCACATCAGGTTTAATGTCAGAGTATCTCTAGATTTCGATTGCCAAGTTACACTTGTAGTTATACTTTATTACCTAATAGGCCCCGAAAGCTCTAATTCTTTTCATTGTTCCTTGTCCTACGCAGACGTGGCAACGATGAAGCCCTGTGGTCGGAAGCTTCTTCGGTGTTTGGATGTCAAGCGAAGGGTGATAGTGGTTGGACACTCGTGGATGAGGTGCCTCGAAAAGCCAGCAGTGGTGGCGGGAGCAACACTGACGCGACTTCAGGGAAAAGCTTCAATTAAGGCTTCGTCTTCTAAGGTTAATGAAGATCCTTGATTGATTTGGATACATTCCCGTTGACGTCTTTTAAAGTTAATCTCACTTTTGCTCAGTTGATATCAAATGTGCATCAACATTCTAACTCCATTTCGATTCAAAAGTTGATGCCCTGTTTACGAGGCAAGATGCGAGTGCGAAAACGGTTGTCCTACTACGCGTATTCTTTGCCCTGACCTTGGGCCTCTTTGCAGTGTGGTTGGTATACTCGGGGAGTTTTTTGCAACCGTTGGTTGCCGTCTTGCTCGTGGCTTCTGTAGCGGTGCTGTACCTGCCACCGTTTGTGATTTTATGATTCTGGGGACGACGTACTGGGATTGAATGTGGAGGTAAAAAGCAGAAAGCGAAACTCTGCTTATCTTGACTTTGTTGTAGAGGTTTTGGGAAAGACAGAAATTCAAGTTCCTCTGTCAGCAGAATTTCTATCCTGCCACCAACATTCGTATTGCATATTCTAATCTGCCTATTCTAATGTTCTAATTCCCCTGATAGAGAGTCCTCTACACAGCATTTACTCTATTTATTGAAATACTGACTTTGAAAAGTCTTCGGTATACCTTGATATTCTAAGTCTCCTATTCTCCGCAATGAGTTTATTGTTTTGGTGCCACATGCGAGTGCGTGGGTCGGCTGGAAGGGAGCTCGCCGCAACAGAGGGTTCGGCGGATCCAAGCGGCGTTTTCATGATGTTGGTCGTGCGACTATCTCAAGTCGCTTTTGAACTGGCAGATGGAAAAACAGTGAGGAAGGGGAAGTTAAGGACGATAGTTTCTCTGCGGTTTTGACACAATAGTGATTGAGTAAGCACGACAATGTTTTTTACGTTAAATTCTATTCCTAAAACTGCTAAGAAAGGAGATGCACAAGGTGCCTAAGATCGCCGCACAGCGACTCTCGCGTGCAGTGGTGCCACCAAGTGAACCAACGCCAATCTGGATCCTGTTTTTTTGTGCCTATGTCTTCTTCTTTCCGGGAATCTTAACCGGACCAGCAGGCGGCTTCCGAGATTTCCTCGAATTTTTACTAGATCCACCTCCAGAACCATCAGCATCCAAGAATCACGGTGAAGAAGGAGGAGGCCAAAAAAGAGAGGATGATGGAGATAATGCACATGGAGGCAGTAGCAATAATGCTGGGTCGTCTGGGACTGCATCTGGGGAGATAACGACAACTTCTTCCACGACGAGTGCATCAGACCAAGCCGGTTCGTCACAGGTAAACGTAAACACGACTAAACCATCAACTGTGGAAGTTTTTGTGCCTCTTCCGGACCTTCGTACTGCTCGGAGAAGAAAAGTTTTGTTGCTTCTCCTGCAAGCGGCTGGCTGTTTGGTGGTTTATCAGCTGCAGGGTGCTATATTTCCGGTTAGCATAACTGCATTGAAAAAAACGTTGCCGGATCTGCCGCTAATCCTACGTTTGTTAGGGCAAAAAGAAAGATTGTACTACCCCTTTTTAACCACGACGATCTTGTTCAAATAGAGAAGGATGTCAACACATCAGACTACCTTTCGACACTTCTAGCTGTTGATTAAATAAAATAGGAACAAGTGAGTCATTTCCATGACACATTTCCATTCTAATTTTGCTTTACATAACGGCTGCCGTGGACATGTTCCGATTCAAGTACTACCTAGTGTGGACTATGGCTGACGCAGCGTGCGTCGCCTCTGGATATTCAGACCCGAAGATGGTGACCAGGCCTCTAGATACAACAACAACGTCAACGAGTACAACAAGTTCTGCGGGACCTCCAGATCTCGAGGTTGGTGCTCTAATGAAAGTTTCCAATACTGCGGGACTATCTTTGGGAGTAGATGAATTTCAAGACTCTTCTTCCACAACTGTGATGAAGCGCACAAAAAGTACGTCTTCTTACAGAGTAGCACTAGCAACAAAACAGCTCTTCAGAAAGGGCCAGAACACAGACATTTGGCAAGTAGAAACGTCGCGTGACATCAAGGAGATGGTCGCTGGCTGGAACCAAGTGGCGTCACAATGTTAAGGCTACCGCTGAAGCATCCTCACACACTGCCATCGTTGGCCCGTTTTCTCCTTGAAAACGAAGCCAAGGATGGCGTCAGGGATGCAAACGTGGCAGCTCTAACAATGGCTGCAATGCTGCGTGTATGAACGATGTCTAGACATCGTTCCCAACAAGCTTCTGGCGACACTGGTGACCAGGGTATTCTCGGCACTTTGGCATGGCGTGTGGGCTGGTATTTTTATCCTGTATGATGAAAAATTCTCGATGCTGGATACTATACCTTATACTTCCGTCATACGGGGTACTAGAATACTCTTTTTGAGAACTCAAGCTAACATAAGTCCAATATCACATCAAATAACTCAGGTTATTATCTCTTTTTTGTGTCAACGGTGGCAATTACGGTCTTCGATATGCGTTTAGCACTCCTTTGGAAGCCACCGCCTACTGGTAAAAGTCTAGAAAGTCCCACGGCCTTCTTCAGCAGTGTCTCAAGATGGCTGCTACATGCGATGCTCTTTAACTTATGAGGAAGATCATTTTGTAGATGCAGCTTCACTGAATCGTCTTCAAAGCACAAAGTTCTAGGCTCAGAAAGATTCTGTTCGTTTGAGAAGATAGCACGTCCTCTGGTCTTCCACGGTCCACCTCATATTCAATAAGCAGCGAGCTTCGCTTGTCTTCTTGTTCCTCTCAACTGGACTACTTATAATTCAGAGCCTTCCTGACGTATCTATTGATTCGACGCGTTTTTGTACTAGTTCCTCAACGAAGATGAACTCTAGTTCTCTTCATTGTGCCTGTAGTTCTTGGCAACTTATCAGTTACTAGTTCCTCAACGAACTCACTCTAAAAGCGAACTTAGCAGTCGCCTTCTGCGTATTGACGTGGCAGGACACGCTTTACGTCTGGCAGATGGTGGCCTATACTCCTCACATTTTTATCACCGTCTTCGTCGTGGTATCCTATTTGTTGCCTGGATTTGCGAGCAAGAAGGACGGAGGAGAAAATAAAGTGAAGAAAAGCTAAGGAGCTTCAGGAGAGCAAAGTGGAAGCTTCAGAAAAGCTAAGAAGCTTCAGGAGAGGCAAGGCAGAGGTAGATGTGGATTTGGATATTAGTGGAGGCTGTAAAAGAAGTGGTAGTTGCAACCTGCCGCGAGGTAGTCGATGAAGCATCAAGGTCGCGTGGAGAAGACGAAAAGACAAGAAAAGAAGAGAAGTCATACTGTTAAATCAAGGCAGGGTGGTCAAGTACAGCTTCAACACCACATGAATGTCGTTGTAGGTCATTAGAATGGTCAAGTATAATGATCACTGTCAGCACATGCTCATGGTTATCAGCAAAATTCCAACTGTTGTGTCTTCAGCATTGCGATGCCTTTTTGTGTATACTGAATGTTCTGCAGTACGACTGTGTTGATGCCTTTATTCTTACACCATACTTAAAATGTTATAGTTTTTTCCCTCATATCCTAGGGTCTACCCCACAAGGCACGATATGTACATTTTGAGACGAGGTTCTTTCGAAGAATTGTAATCGACCTTGATAAAAACATTGACATAGTTTTGTGTGGCGAGAGCAATCGACATGTGCCTCGCCTTTGCGGAGGTGCTTTTTGTGGAGGAAACAGCAAGTTCTAGGTACTCTGAAGGGAGAGAAACAAATCGAGTCCACCGAGGTCGAACCTAGGATTAGGGGAAAGGTCGAAAGCGTTTTTACTGCTCGATGGGGACAGGCAATAGTCACATGGACATCTTCAAAGAAATCTGAAAGGAACATCACATTCACAACTTTCTGGAAAGATCAAGCTTCTAGAAAGAACATGTCTTAGCCTAGAAGTGAACCCGCCCAGTACAAAGTTTGAAAAAACACATGAACATAATCATCATGACCGTGATCCGCTACAGCACGCAGCTGAGGTTCTCCTCCTTGCTCTACCCTAGACCCTTCTCCTTCTTTTCCCTCTCCCTGATATGGAGCACCTCCTCGCACGCCCTGATGAAGCAGAAGGATTGGTCAGATGACTTGTTCTCACGAACAGAACTGCGAAATGAGGACCTAAAAACCTTACTACTAGGGGATCCAGCCGTAAGAGGTCCTGCGAGTGAGACGTTACGCGATATTGTTGCGCACTTACTGCATGACCATGGCGCAGAAATCGCTAAAAGCGTATCGAAATACGTGGAAAGTGCCCATGAAATCGAGAGGATACGAGATAATTTGTTATGATCATCTTCTTGGTTCCTACTAATAACTCCTAGTACTAACCAGATAATTTGTTCCGACTGATCATGTTCTTGGAAGTTAGAATAGTCAACATAGATCAAAGAGAAACAGTCTTTTTGCGTGGTGTTTGTAGTTGGTCTCCATCTTTCTCCTAATAATTAGGATCTCAAGATTATAGCACTTGATCTCCCAGTGCCAGTCACCCTGTCGTTTACAACTACCTGAATGACTACAAAATCTACCCACAATTTCTTCTAATGCCCCTAGCCCTATTGGGTGAACGACTCTCTGCTGATTCACCGCTGAACGAAGCTGTCCAGGACTGGATTTATACCTTGGAAAAGACAGCTGCAGCACAATTCGTGGACACGAAATCAGGCTCTACTGGAGGTCCACCAAGAAGTAGTAGCAGTACTAGTAGCGGTGTTACGCGCGGTTCGGCTTCGGGTTTTACTGAGACAGACATGAAGCATGCCGTAGCGCCAACTACTGATCAAGGTGTTGTTGTAGCATCTTCCGCCAATGGTGGCATTGAGACGACCAGGGAAGCCTCGACTGATCATGCCGTAGCTTCTTCGAGTACCAGCGGAGGCGTTCTTGAGACGGATACAAAAGTACCTGCTGAACAGCAACATGTTGTGGCATCTTCTCCTATCACGACTGGGAATACTCAGACGACGACAGATCATAACGACGGATCAGCAAAGACTCAAGGTCCGACATCAAGTAGTGCTATAATATCAACCTCTGCTGGTCGTGAAGAGAGTAGTTCTTCATTCGGCAGTTCCACCGCAGTTGACGTTTCTGCAAAGCAGAATGAAGGCAAAACATCCAGTACACCAGAAATACAACAGAGTGCCCTCTTCGTCGAGGAGAAAAGGAGTAAAACATCGACAACAATCGTCGAAGATGAAACAAGAACGTCTACGGCGATCAAGAACGCGAAAAGCAATGTTGTCGAAATGAACAGCCGAAAGAAGAGCAATAAGATGTTGCGACGAGCGAATGACTAAAAATATTACAGAACTGCTATTTGTTATTTCGAGTACGGATGAAATTACGAAAATGAATCACATGTACAGAATTGTTTATCGACGATCAGACTTCTTAGGCAAATGAAAAGGACTAGACTAATGTAAATGATGTATCTGAGTAGGTGAACCATGAACCAAGACTACATGAAGATGCAGAAGCAGCGTTTGCTATCAAAGTCGGATTGCAGCAGCAGCACAAAACGCGTCTTCTTGCGCGCGTAGTTGTCTTTCAATTATATGCATACTTCCTCATATTGTTCATCTACTTGCATGTGTCGACTACACGTAAGGTACGTCGGTAGAAATCTCTGTCGTCGTCGGGCGTCTTCCGAATCGGAATATTGAAGGGTAAGAATGAAAAATCGGGCAAACTGCAAAAAGGATTATTTGCCGCGAAGCAACGATCGGTTATCTACTGTAAGATCGAGACTGCGTCCGCGTAGAAGAGAAACAACCTCATCCATGATCGGATCAAACTCACGGGATCGTACCATGAAACCAATCATGCCCACCTCTACTAGGTTGTGACCTTATTTTCAATTTTTACCTTCTCCAACATCTCACTTTTGATCGTGGCAGCTCGTGTCGTTCATCTCATCTTTCGTCGTACTTAGCTTCGTGTTGATGACAACTGGGTCCTCACGAGTTCTGATGTCTCCTTATGAAAAGTGATAGATTGGTTCTTCTTTTACCCCGTAGCCATTTTGGCTCAAGTGTCAACCGACATGAAGCTAGAGTCAGCATGATTGTCTAAATATAATTTCAGAATGTTCAACATCGAATCTAATCCGTCTATTTCTTCCTCTGGCTTATTATTTTTTTACCCCTGATCCACAAGCTAGTCCACAACGATTGCAACAGGGGATTCATTTGTAGAGGTAGGAAGCAAAAAAGATGGCGACATTCCTTGAAGATTTCCTCAACTTCTGAAGCAAAAGTCCTTCGAGCCGTCACATCGACACCATGCTCCTTAGCTGTTACGAACATCAAGAAGCTGTTTACGAACATACAAGAACTGTCCGAAGAGCACCCTGACCGATACTAAAAAAAGTCGAGGACGAGCATTACAACAACAGACTTCTACTTCATCGCACAGTAGCATCTCGATATCATTGCTCCGCTGTTTATGAGACACTGTAGTACGGCTTAAAAAGTCAAGAGCAACTTCGATCTCAACACCACTACACGAAGAGCAACAAGATGGCGGTGTTGCAAAATTCCACAGTACAAAAATCCAGTTCACAACTGCATTCGTCCAGGCGACTGAGCTCAGTACGAGGGAGGCTTCTATTAAGGGTTACCATCTAATTGCAATTGCATCCCCCAGTACTAGACCATCCTTGATACTTCTGCTGCTAGAAAAGAAGCCAGGTGGGTGGATGTTCTGCTTCTGGGGATGAATGTAAAAAGCAAAATCGCGTAACAAGAACCTCTAATTCTAAGTGCTGGGAAGGAAGTAGAGCTAGGTCCGGTTGCTACTGCTTTAGTTAAGGCTTGCCGTAATTCATCTTAAGACGCATCTTTGTCAGAAGAAGACTCTTCATCTTTGAGATTACACTGAGTTTCTTGATATTCTAAGGTCTAAGTACATGCTTAATAAGACGCATCTTTTACACGTTTTCAAGGGGAAAACACAGCAAAGATGGCTTTGAAGATGAATTTAGGTAAGCTCCAATTTGGGTGAATGGGATGGGACCGATAGCTATTACGGATCCTCAATAATGCTGCGTTTTCTCTTCGTAGTGGGCGTCTTGATGCAGGTAAGTATGGTCTATTTAATTTGTTTACAGTAGTTCTTGGCTTTTTTTTACCGTAAGCTGGAGATTGTTTCTTTAGGACCTCCTAACATTAAGGAAAACGCTGTGTGAGGCAATTTTTATCAAGCTGTGTATCGTGTAAGTACGTATTTTCACTTCTCGCAGAGTTATCTCTGTGTATCTTCTTTTGAAAACTCAACTTTCTCCTGTCACATTTTTCCACCCTACAGATTGCGGCAACCGTCTTGTGCTTCATAGTTTGGTGTCGATCGAATGGCGCGCCATTATTTCTTGGCGGTGCACGAGCGTTTTCGTATATGACGATGATAGCTGCCTTAGGTGGCGGTCTCATCGTCCTGTGGAAATTCGATACGCATCTGGGACTGTACTATTATGGAAACCAGTAGTGACCTAGTAGATAGGAGTGTATAACATTCTTGAACGTCCCACAGTTAATACAACAGTTTGTTGTTGTAGTACACGACAAGGTTGAAAAATGAATCTTCTGCTTGTACTACAATGAATCATGCACCTAGTACTGGAAGAAAAACCTCTAATCCTCTTGTTGCCTCTCTCTTGGGATAATGTGCTTGGCGTTCGTGCACTTCCTGGACCTGCATATTTTGCATCGGGGCTACAGGCTGTCGGTGCACCCCGTAGCAACGGACGCCAGACTGGATATCCTCTTCACCGTGCTAGGCAACGGCCTTGGGGGTGTGGTAATGGCAATAATACGGCACGACCACCATAAGAACGTCCGCATGTTCTTCCTAGAACACTACAGTACGGAAGATGACAATCTCTGAGCCAACTGCGCAGTTTGCTTAGTGGTTTAGGCGTTGGCCTGTTCACTTATCACAGGGAAAGATGACAACCTCCGACACGCTTCCGTACAGAACAGATGACAAGCCCTCAGACTACGTACAGCACCGACAATGACCATTTCTGACCCGACTGAAGCATGACCGTGAGTGCAGCTGTTGAAGGTGACAGCTCTTCTTGGATTACTAGTGTTGTTGGAGTTCTCTTCTCGTGCGGCGAAGAGTACAGGAGGATCGATGCAATGTAAGGAAGAGCAAGACTCTATTGCTGTACAGCCATTAAGAAGGACGCTCAATGCTCGGACTGTAACAATGCCCAGAATCTTCGACTGCCCATGCTAATGAGCAATCATGCTGTCGTGAGAAACCTCTCCCCGGTCACTGTATAAGACAAACTTTGTCCCATCTGATGAAGCCTTTTCGGAATCATACCTATGACCCAATCGTTATACCTATGTCGACCCAATGATGACACCTTTGCTGATCAGGTTGTCCCTCTTCCTGGCATGAGCTGTGTAGGCCGTTTTGCCTGTTTGTATTGATACTCCTACCTACTTTTTGGTAGTAGCAGGTTCTTTCGTTCTCGGTCTGAAAACGTGTTGATGATCTTGTGAAGATGCATTGTTGTCGATACAGGGTGATACTTTCGGCACAACAAAAAGAAGAAGAACTCGTCCACTCTCACTTTCATCTTTTTGTGGCAAGAAAAAAAAGTTAAGTTGGACAACCATATGATCGTGGTGAACAAGTATCTCATTCTATTATTTTTACATGATGCATTTTGAATGGGGTTTCTTTTACTTGCAGTGATTTTATCGTCTCTACTATTTTCATATTTAGTATTTGTCGTCCTATGATCATGTTCCTTTAGTTTTTTCTTGGTGCATCGATTTGTTCTCTATTGCAACGTTAAGTGGAACAAACAATGTCATCTTCCAACCCGAGTCGCCCTTTTCTGCCGTTTGCAGTGGAGGTGGAGTCCGTAGATTTCAAGTTTTCTTCTGGGCACTTTGTCGCTTCCAGAGGCTTTCGGGAACGCTTACATGTTAAGGGTAGTTTCTCACTATCCCATGTGGACTATAGACACTGAGTGAAATCCACCCTGATCTGAAGGCGAAAATCAAGGGGGGCAAGGGCTGCAACTCACTCGACCAGGGATAGCGAAGAAGTACCTCTAATCATGGCCACAACTATACTGTCGGCGTCCGCCTGGAGGGGACCAGGGTGAACCCAGATGGCTACGTCCTAGATTTCGGAGACGTGAAGGAGGTTACCAAGTCCTGTTGCCGCGCTTTAAATGAATATGTCCTACTTCCTGGACGCAGCGACGTCCTGTCGTTTAGGGGATTGAAAGAAGGACAAGGAGGATCTTCTACACATGAAGAATTGCAGACGAGTTCTTCGGAATCAGATGTTCCTGGTGTTGGAGCCGGAGGTGGTCGTGGGGGAGTTAGTTTGCAGTGTCCTCCCGTTGAATCAGTGATTGAACAATCTGCGTCAGCGATGGAACCAAAAGAAGAAGCTAACGCAAATATTAAAGGTGCTGGTCTTTTTCGAGCAAGCGACGATAACGACAGCTTGTGGCAGCAGGCGAGAGCCCATAGCGAAAGTAAAAACGTGGAAATTCTCACCGAACAAGGCCAGTATTTCTCTCTGCCAAGATTAAGGCTAGTCTGACTTATGTGTTGCATCATTGACTGACAATCACTATCGAGTGTGGACTATGCTGAGTGGGGTCCACTTAGAATGGGGGACTATGGATGCTGAGTGGATTTCCCCTAGAACAAGTCAAGGGGATTCTAAGGGGGAAAGAAGGAAACCCACTCTCACTCAGCCAGGGATAGTGATTGGCTACCTGTAACAAGAGCAGACTGCAAAATACTCCCTATTGTACATACAACAGCGGAAGAATTAGCAGAGTACCTGTGGACCCAGATTCATCAGAAAATGCTAAAAAAGCTTGGCCCCGATCGCTCTCTGCGGATAGAACGCGGGATAGAAATGATGGAAGTGATTGTGGCTGAACGACCCATACAAAGAGCCATTTTTCGAAAGGAAGTACCATGATGAGGAGGAAGGATGCGCCATGGTGACTGATGTGTCATTTACGCTTAGACTCATGGTCATGCACATAAGAAGGAGGATACGTGGGTGAGCGGATGTTCTTTGCACACAATAATGATGCTTCTTAGGCGTGCTAGTTACGCCTCCTCACACAGAATAAGTACTCTGGGTGCTGGTTGCGTGGTTTCTACTGCGGATGAGCGCCCACTTCTACTGCAGATGAGTGCCTCGTATGCTGAACATCTTGGCGGAGTTGATGTTTTATGTTTGTTATCCGCTGCTGGAACCGACTTCTCTTTTTTTTGAGCGAAAAAGGGACAACAAAAAAGTTTTGAGACACCACGACGAGGGAATGATATGTACCGGGAAGGGCCTGACGTCTGGGAAAAATTGGTAAATCAAACATGAAACGCCCCTCTAGCCTACGAATTCAGTATATGACAGGTACAGTACATCAGAAAAATTCCGAGGTCGTTTCGTACTACTTATGAGTTTAAAAAAAGAGGATCTCTAGTAGAAGAAGATGGACACCATCATCTCAATGTCGTCGAGATGCACCACAGGAAGACACAGGCCCACCACTGCTGGGCTTTCAACAGCGGCTGTTATAGCAGCATCGGCTTCTGTGTCTTCAGCATCACGGATGGTTTCTTTCCCGGTATTGCCAGAAAGGTGTTTCCCTGTCGTACCAGAACGGGCGTCGATTCTAAATCAAGTGAATGTGAATGGGATGCCAGCAGCTACTTCAGAATCAGCACCGATTAACATGAAAGACACTGTTGATCATCTACAGTCTCCTGCTTCTGCAATAATCATCAGTAGAGAAGCGGATCATGTACAGCCTACTCCTGCTTTATCTGCCATAAGAAGAGCCCTCGCGCTAGACGAAGCGAATATGGAGATATCCGCTGTTGTTGGCATCGTCCTGTCCGGCATTGTTACGATGTTATGCTGGGTAGCATTTCGCATCGTATCCTCTGTAACTGGGCTATATTCATCACGGTACTACAATTCCGGTATTTACCCTGATCCACGATGAAGGCTGAAGCAGGCTTTGACGCGTGTCATCAATCTTCTAATGCTATTTCTCATCCGGCTGATCTATCGGATGGAGGACGTTGCGTTTCATGAGATCGCTTATGATGTTGCGCAAGGTCATCGAAGTGGAGATAGCTATAGGCGGTCGAATTCCACGGCAAGGTATGTCTACTTTCGCACTGTTTTGTTCAGGACGACGAGGTCGGGACATGATGGATTATGTTGAAACCTGTTGACAACAGTTGTAATACGAGCCTCAGGGTTTGTATCTTCAACAACGATCATGAACTCCTACTTTCACCTGCAGTGTTTCGCCTGGGGGGATATCAGACCTTCCTACCCCGAGGCATAACTGCATTCCGGTGAAGAGAAAAAGGCGACTTATTCCCTACAGAACGAATCTTTGGCGCGATATGCAGAGGCTCAAAGTCCTCAAAGTCGTCCACGGAGCTCTTCCTTCAGCGAAATTGCCTTTATGAATCGGACTTGAGCCAAGTATCAATCTGTACCCCGCCAGCTTCCTTATCCTTTCCTTCCTCCTCTAATCCCGGTATCTTTCTCCACTGGGAAACCACGTCTGCGCCTTCCAGCCGAAGAGAAAGTAGCCGCTGAGGTGCCAACCCCTCCGCCAGAAACGCAATCCGCCCCAGCTTGTTCACCATCGACTCCACCCGCGAAACCGGAAGAGGAGAATGATGTAGCTGGTGCAAGAATCGAAGCTGGCGTGTAGTAAATGATGTGGAGGGTGGTATGGAAGCCGGTGCGTTGGAGACGGTTCAGGAGGAGGTGGAATGGAAGGTGGTGGGTGCTAGTGAAGCGGGTCTTCGAAGATTTTTTCCCATGGTGACTGCTTCGCTTGATGCCGAGGCGTAGCAGGTTCGAAACTTGAGAATCCCATCGAGATGTTTCTTACCATAATCTTCATAGATGTCTTTTAGTATTGTCTTCTTGTTCTTCTTCTTACAGACTGCCTATAAAAAGACGAGGTCGCATTATTGCTCTGAAAGGGATTGACCTTTTCCAACTTGCGCAGATGTTCTTGCTTCTGACACGAATGCACCACATGCCTGCTCTGCCGGTGACATTTACTGATGAAGACAGTGATGTGCAGATCCAATGGTCCACGCCAAGCAGTGAAGAAGTAATTTTGAGGACACCTCGCAATCCATTGCGGTCAATAAGGAGTAAATGTAAACAGCTTGCGATATTTCTTTCATCTGTTTGATACAAGAACCCATTGATTGATTCGTGTTGCGTACTACAAACTAACAGACATCATCAAATAAGCAAAGATATCAAAAGCAACGAAGAAGAGCAAGAGGATGCCAGCGTCAGCGTCCGGGAAGATCATGCCTGACGCGTCAGGAAGTAAGACCACGCCAGGGTCAGGACCCACAGGGTCCTCGGGATTATTTTGCTACCGTGTTGCGCGTGCAGAGGATGAGGCGAGTGCGCTGCGATTGTGGGATGAGTGCCACCACGTCTTCTTCATGGTCAATGAGACGACAAGGACACTCCGCAAATCACCTTTGGTCTGGTTCTTCTTCCTTGTTTGTGTACTGAAAAAGCAACTTGTGGTGGTGACGCCTGATCACGAGCGCGGTCCTGGAGATTCCGCTCATCTCGCAGGAGACGGAGACTTATCGATTATCTATAACAGCTTGATATCGCTTCTGCCTGGTGGTTGTACGACTTTACTCCGACCGTCTGCGGATGCTTTTGTCAGCGTGATAAATAATGCAGCCGGCATTACAGGTCGCACGGCCTACCACGCTGTTGCTGCGGCTTTCTCCTTTCTAGGCCAAAACCTCACCATCTTCACCGTTTTTGACCTGGAGCTTCTCGCTTTGTACCTTTTCCCCGCTTCATCGCTTCTGCATACAAATTCTAGCCCAGGTACTACTAGATTGTCAACCTTTCTTTCCGCTGTTGTGCCAGTTTTAAAGCAAGTCGCCGCGTCCGCGTTTCTGGTAGTGCGCAATGTGCTTTTGTTTGTGGTCAGCCAACACGTGTTGCACTTGCTAGCAGCGACGTTGCTCTACAGACTTGTATTCCGACCAAGGCTTCAGCAAGCGTTTAGACAAATGGACAAACAGAGCGTAGAAGAAGTACTTCCAGCAGATCGCGGAGACAAGCATGTTGAGAAGAAGACGGAGATGGGAGAAGTTCCGAAACAGAACAAGAACAGCAACATAGAAGAAGTGCAGCAGACCAACAGAGGAGAACAAGAACTGCCAGTGAAGCAATGCAAAACGGTGAGAATCGTACTTTGCGAACGGCTAAATGACGATGGTACTTCCTCTCGAGTTCTCGTCGGTCTTCTCAGAGCAGAAGAAGAAAGTGCTGAGTCATCGTCTATTTCTATTGGCCGTGACATTTTTCCGAGTCGTGGCCCTCGAAACGTCGAAGGTGCGCTCCTTCCAGATGAAGTACATCATGGGCATCAACTATTTAATAGTTCTAATAAAACAAAAACACGTAGTAGTGCACCTACAAGAACTTCTTCTACAACCAGTGCTTGTCCAAGTCCGAAGTTGTGGTGGTCACTTTGGGATTGCGTAGTGGACCCCAAGCTTAGGGGTAGGCATCTAGTAGCACCAGCGCTGGTGAGCTGTATGGAGAAGCAGGCTCGAGCAGCTGGTGTCGCGCGTTTCACCTGTACTGTGCTCTCCACGTCTGTCAAGAAAATGTGTCTCAGATTATGGCTCCTTCCTTGATATAGTTGTAAGTCAAGTTTTTCTACGAAGTACTGCAAGAGAACACATTTGTTTTATTTCTTAGTGTGCAATAATCATACTTGATGGTTTTTGTATATAAATATCTCCACTGAGTATCTACACCATAGCATCACCGACTATACCGGTGAGTTTTTCCCTTGTAGTAGACCTTAGACTTCCCTTCGTGAGTGTATACCATAGCTTTTGTCTCGTCTAATACCATCCGGCTTTCGTCGCAAGCCGAACTTTCTGGTCGATTTGTTGTTTTTTCCCTTTACCGTAACCGGGTCGGCGATGTCGTGGAGCGGAAGCGGAGAGAAGCACGCTCACTCTGGAGCTCAAGGACGTGCAGAAGGACCTGCATCAATTGCTGGGGATGTTGGTCATTCTCTAGTCCCCTGGGATATGTGGAAACCTTTGTAGGTTCGGAGGAGGTTCTTTGAGGGTCAGAGAAGGCGGAGAAAAGCGAATTCAGAGCAGGTATTATAAAGAAGCCAGGACTTTTTCATCTGCGCAGATGACATCAGGAAAAACAAAAATTGCAAGATAAAAGAATCAGAATGAGGGAATCAACAATAGACCACTGCTATCAAGAGCACAGAATATGGACATGAATAGACGATAAATTCAAAAAGGAATCACTTCATCACATCAGTACTATTACCAGCCGTTCTTGTCCTCACTACCTTGCGCCACAGAAAGATGATGAGAAATTTTTGTCGCTCACTCATTCACTCACCTCACCAAGCATGACGAATAACTCAGGCAAATGCGTGTCAGCCTTTGACATTTTTTTATATGAGAGCGTTCGACTAGGTCTGATATTAGGCTTAAAAGTCCCTATTTGTGTCTCAATAATCCAAAATCTGACAGAATAAGATGCCCGGTGTCCATTCGGATGACGAGCCGCTTGTTCGGGAACAAGTCGGCGGCAGTTCATCGTCGTCCAAAGCACAAGCAAAAGCACCCACAACCGAGCGTGCGCCAGCATCACCCGTCAGAAAAAGCAAGAAAGGGGATGACTTAGAAGTGGAAGAAACAACAACAATAAGGGCAGCAGGTGTGCAGCCGAAAGCAGCTGCAGCTACAAGTTCCAGAGGCAGGGGGAGTAAACAGACGAATAAAAAGGATGCAACATCAGCAGGTGACCCATCTTCATCATCTTCAGACCCAGTAGAAGAGATAGAACTACCAAAACTACCTGAAGCTGTTTTTCCAGCTACCGAGAGATTGCTGCCGATCCATACAGGAAAAGACGACCTCTGCATGTGCGATCTGGTATAATATCTTCCACATCGAATATGTAGTAGACAAGACAAGACTCTACAGGATTAGCATGACTAGCTTTTGCAGGGGTATATCTTGGTACCAACGACAAGAGGAGATCCAGCACTGTCTAGCAGACCAGATTCTATTGCATCATCAGATTGTATGTATCTATTGCACTGAAAAGAACAATGCGAGAAAAATCCGGAACATTCCCCGTGTATGAACAACGTCGAATTATAGAGCAGTTTATAGCACGCATGGAGTAGCATGGAGTGCATGGAGCGCAGACCTCTAAGGGACGCAAGAAGCGCGCCCTTTAGCTCCCTGCGATCCATGCACTCCGTGCCATGCGAGCCGGCAGACCTTATAAATTACTCTGTTATAATATAATCAACCACCTCAAGAACAAGAACTTCTCACAGGAACCATATTCCACCGATGCAAAACGAAGGGAGAACTCTCCAGCGCGAGCTGCGAATGGGTGGTCAACAGCCCCCAAGCGAAGCGGTGGCATAGAAAAAAGACAGTCCCTGATATCCGATATTTTATCGAGGTGGTGGTATGTTTTTCCACAGTGGCCAGCACCGGATCACGATTACTCGCAAGCTTTGGCGAAGAAAGGTAATCTTTTGGCTGATATATTAGTCCATGCGAATGATGTGGTGCTGAAAAAAGTGCTCTAGTAGTACTCAACAACTGTTTATACTTTTTTCGTTCACATTGACAAAAGAAGCTCCGCTTTCCCACTTGGAGATGGCCACCTTGCTATGCTTTCCTCCCCTCCTCTAGTAAAGCAACGTGTGATTGTTCTTTTTCTTAACAGATCATCAACATGAACGAACTGACAACTACATTATCGTCTCATCGCTTGGCGGTACATTCCTCTCATATGGAATTGATGCCGGTCACATGAAGACGCAGACTGAAGTCGTTGGATTAAACACAGAGAGCGCCTCATGGCATTCTCTGCACCTGTCTCCAACCACAATTTTTTAGCCGAACAAGATGAGCATGTGGATCTAGATCAAGGCTTAGTTTTGATGGAGATCTTTCGGAAGATGAAGTCGGCTTACTGTCCCCGAAGAATGTACAACGGTGGGAGCATGTTATCTCGTCTCGACGCTTGGCGGTGAGTCACTTTTCGTAGGCTAGCACCGGTCACATGAAGACGAAGAGTAAGAACTGTCGACTGTAACGGGGGTTGTGTGACTCTACCTGGTGTTGCCAGCCCTATCCAACATTGACGACATTGACCCTGGGATTTTGATTTGCAGCAGCTGCGCCTTGAGTTATGGTAGCTTTCTGTTAGGCTGTTTCTCGTCTCGACGCCCGGACAGTCTCTTTCAGTAGGCTAGCTCTGGTTCTTAAATACGAAGACGAAAAGCAAGCATCAATTGTAACGGGGGTTGCGTGACTTGTTTTCATAGTGTTGCCAGCCCTATCCAAGATTGATGACAGTCTTCCGCAGCTGTGACTTTCCCCCTCCACGTGCATGTCCTCCCCTTTTTTCGAGTATATTAAGTTGAGACTCTGTTTCTTCAGCAAGACCGAGGCTACTGTTTCTTTCATCCCCAGGCTACCGCGAAGTCCCCGTTGCGAATTGGACGAAAGAGAAGGATATTGACGAAGAGGGCCTCCATAAGGTTTATCAGTTGAAGCAATTTCCGGGAATCTTCAGAGATGCGAACCAGATTCGAATGGACATGAGACCAGTGAAAAGCTGTCCGTGCTTTTTGAACCTCCAAGCCAAGCCGATCGATCAACTCATCAAGTGGTTGAAGAGAGCGTACCTTTAAGATTTTGCAGAAATTTTTGGACATTTGGTTCTGATGTAGGCGTTAGGATCTTCTAATTTCTACGACAAATTTTTATAGTCAAAGCTCATAATTACAATTACTGCTTCATCTGCACGACTCAAACTACAGGTACGAAAATCAGATTATGGTTTTGAAAACTGACGCTTGCACCGGCTGGGGTAATCGCGAGGCATTGGTAAAAGATCTGCAGCTTTCGCTTAAAACGCTTCATAGCGAAGAAAAAGGCCTCCTCGGAAAGTATGGCAAGCGAACAGACCCGTACAGTCGGGATATCAAGAAGTATCTAAGAAAACTTCATGAGTAAAGACGGGAAGGCAGTGGAGCAACAGTAGACATGAAACGCTGAAGAGAAAAGTGTCTGCTCATGAAGATACAATGGCAGGAGGGGCATGTCAATGATCACGTAAAAGACGCAGGTTAGCTCTCTCGGATATAACACCGCCTCACGACCTGGAATACGGCCAGGTCGTGAAGAGATGAAATTTGACCCATTTAAGATGATTTTTCTTTGAAACACACTATTAGAAGCATATTGAATTCGACCCATTTAAGATTGTTTTGAAACACACTAATCATAGAAGCATTTGACCCATTTATTACGATTTCTTTGAACGCAAAGAAGCCGATGCTTCTCGATACTTTTTTTGCTGTAAATGAACGTGGCTGATTATAGCGATGTAATTGTAGGGTCATATGGTGAAACACTGACACCAGTGCGAAGGTTTTATATTATCTCCATGTAGATGAAGAAAAAGCAAGCCGCAAACAGACCACTGAGTCAACGAAAAAGTAATTTGAACAACAGCGCAATCACAGCCCAAACGTGGTGCTATCTTCCCTACTGCGATCGACTTCAGCTATCTGGTTCTCTCGCTAGTCCTTGACCTTGTTTGCCACGACAAGTCTCTTCAGTCTGTTGAGCGTTCTTGTCGAAGCTTTAACAAAACAAAAATGCAATGACATTGATTTTGATTATAGTATGTCAGAATGAGAAAGAAAGGAAAAGGCAGTAAATGTATTCTTGCGAGCGATTGTATCGGACTTTACCTCGATGGAGCGTTGAGATGACCAAGAATATCGGAGTTTCTGTTCGCCTACTCTGTGGAGTGTTGAGGGATCGCCGCATGACTCTACCTCTGTGGAGTGTTGATCTGGATGGAGAGTACAAGTAAAACTTAAACTTATCGACTTTGGTAGAGATCGCTGGGCGTCTGTTTCCTGAGAGATCATCGCGCGTCATCTGTCTGTACAGAGATCATGATCCTCGTCTAGCACGAATCGCGTTGAGAGCCCCGATTCTCATCACTCGCTCCTGTTCGGACCATTCCACCCTGAGCTTCGATGATCGACTTTGATTTTCATTGATACAATGACTTCTAATTCTTTGGACGTCGATCTATCAGAGTACATGCGCGCCGTTCTTAATTGAAATTCCCGTCCACGACATTTCTTTCTTTACTCCAACATCGCAGATAGAGCGGCACGGCTGAACGGAAATTTAAGTGAATCAAATTTCCCCGAGAAGTTTCTTCTGCCCCAACCCTGTTAGTGAGTAACCTTTTCATCTACCGACTCTGACATCGTTTGTCCTTGGATACCAATATTTTAAACGAGGTAGCGGGACGTTGCTAGGACATGTTTTGCTAGAAGAAGGTTGCTCTGTCCTGTAATCTTGACACCCTTACGAGCATAGTCGCAAAGCCTACGATATCTTCTTCACTTCCTACTAGCTCTACATCGAAGACGGTCTTCGAACGATATTATAGTTCGTAAATCACCTCACGAATAGGTACATCAATCAATCAATAATCAAACCAGCAACAGGAACCAAATAGGAGGTCTTCGAAAGATATTATATGAACAAAATGGCGACTGCAAACGGAGCTGCTCCAGGAGCTGCGAATGGGAACGGGCACAGCGGCTCGAATGGAATCGAACTTCCTCCCTTATGGGAACCGGTTTTCCCACCTGCTCACAAGCTCATCCCACTTGTGGAGGTCAAGGGCACGCCAGCGCTGAGAGCGAACATGTCTCCATACGAGAAGAAGACGCTGTCACCACAGTCACGGTCAGTAGATGGATGGCGAAAAGCAAATGGTATTGTAGGTAGTTGTAAACTGAAACTGAGTGGTCTGAAACTTTTGTAGACTAAGTATTTATTTTTTGAGGATCATGTTGGAGTTTGCTTTAACCCTAAACAAACTGTTGAAATGTATACGTTGCTGTTAAACTTTCTTCAGCGGAGGCCAGCGCGCGGCAGAAACTCATATCCGATGTCTTATCGAGATGGTGGTTTGTCTTCCCGATATGGCCACCACCGAACTTTGACTATGCTAAAGTCCTGCGCAGAGAAGGCTACAGAGAAGTCCAGATATCGGAATGGAATAATTATGAGTCATGTCTTCATCTACGTAGTGGTTGTGCCAGACAGTAATTCTAATAAAAGGCTGTATTTTTGGTTTGTTCTTTGTTCTCGGCCTTTCCTTTCTCTTTCCTCTTATAGAATAAGAACAACTACTCGGGTCGCAACGGAATGAGGCCGCTTTCTTGAGTTGTCACGTGGTTCGCAAATGAATGAATGAATGAATGAATAGAAAGAGTTTCCCCCCCTTAGATCGATTTTCTTCTAAGAAAAAGCCCCAGAGGAAGTCGAGGAAGCACCTGGTGGTCGAAAGTTGGCCAAAGTGTACCAATTAGGCAACTTTCCTGGAGTGTTCCGGAATAGCAGGGATGAGCTGTTGGATATGCGACCGAAGGATAGCTGCCCTTGCTTTGCCAATCTCCAGAAGCAACCTTGGCAGAGACTCTGCGAATTCGCCGTCAGAGCGTACAACTAATAGTTTTACTTAGTTACTAACTAGCATAGAGACCACAACTTTTGATTATCAAATTAGTATCTGATGTGAGTTGTAATTGTTTTTTGGTTGATGTCGATGTTTGTTCACAACTTGTGTTATACGTCTAGTGGTAGTTGTAGTATAGTATGTAGTCTAGATGATCTGGTGGAAATGGAAACGATAACTTCAGTGAAAAAATATCAGAAACTAAACTGCTGTTCAACACGACTTTTCAGGTACGAGAACCAGATTGACGTACTGAAGCAGGTTGGGGGGTACAAGCACAAAGAGCAGATAGCCACGCTGATGAAAGAAATGACAAGGTACAGAGAACAACTGCGGAAGGGAAGTAGTGCGGCACTTCATCTCACAGCCGATGCACAGAGGAAAGTCAGAAAGATGTAAGTGTGAGTCCCCTCTCACTAGACCATACCTCACGAACAGGTAAATGAATGAACGAATGTTGTGACATAGAGGACATTTAGAAGGACATCGAAGGAAGAAAGGAGTGCTTTATCTCATATCGTGAAATGCAGTTCATTGTCATTCTTACTTGTATTTATTAGAACAGGAGCACAAAAAAGGTCGAACTAATGATGGAGTGGAAAAACAGATGCTAGTATGTAGACGCAGAAGATAGCGAAGAAGTGTTAATCCAGGTGGTCCTACTCGTTGAAACTGTTGCTGTTATGCTCGTTGCTATTGCTGTTGTTTTTAAAGGCACCAACACAAAGATGTTGCGGTTCGCTGAAGTAGTTATACACAGAGCGGAAAGTTGTAGGGGGTGCCTATGTCATGTCCACTATGCTGAGGCGTTAGTGTAAATTCGAGGACACGAGAGCCCAGATGACGTTCTTTGATTCATGTTACGACGAACTGAGCACTTGTACAAGTGAACTACTATCTAGAAGAGTGCTGTGATGGAGACGTGGCGGTCGACCTCGACGTGGTGTAATGAAGCTGTCCATGAGAATACTTTTTGAAACTATCTTCATCGCGAGGGCCACCAGAGATGCCATGATGACGATGGAGGCCGCTATCTGTCTGAAGAAGGGTGTGCATATTTCATCCACTTCTATAGGACGAACGAGCGAAAGTGTTCCACTTTTTTTTTCGGAATTTTTTAAGCTTCGATCGGAATTATGACACATGAACGAGTGCTAGCTGTCCTGCTCTTGTCGGTAGTGTTTCGTGACCGGATCTCCAGAGGAAGAGAGAGGAGACGACAATGATAGACGAGAAAGGGAAAGTGATACCCGCTTTGCGACGGTAGAACAATCGATCGGTAGTCGCGGTTTTCAGTGCCGTCGTCCAAATTCTCCTATCTGTCTAAATTCTTGTATCTGTCCAAGTTCTCCTATCTGTCTAAGCTCTCCTATCTATCTGTCCAAGTTCTCCTATCTCTCTGTCCAAGTTCTCCTATCTCTCTGTCCAAGTTCTCCTATCTGTCCAAGTTCTCCTATCTCTCTGTCCAAGTTCTCCTCCCTGACGACCTCCAACAACACCCTTCCCCACTGACAGAGCCCCGTCTTTGACTCATGATTTACGTTCATTTTTATGATGCGTGAGCAGCAGCAAGCGTCTTCTAAAATGAGAATTCACTGACTATTGTCCTCAAAGTATCATCTAAGTTAATATCGAACGGCTCTAGTAATATAAGCACAATCAACATCATCATCACCATCATCATCATCATCATCATCATCCTCATCCTCATCCCCATCCCCATCCTCATCCTCATCATCCCCATCCCCATCCCCATCCCCATCCCCATCCCCATCCTCATCCTCATCCTCATCCTCATCCCCTTCAACATACGAGGCAGAGAACAAAGTAGAAGCGCTAGGCAGACACTTTCAGGAGAAGTGGCAAACAAAGTAGAAGTGCTAGGCACTGACACATGATTCGTAATAATAATAATTCTGGGATCCATGGATAGTGATTAGTAAACTGCAGTCACCTATTCATTGGTAAAAGTAAAAATGCTAAGTTGTTGCTAGCGCGTATTAAGTCATTGGTACTAAAAGGAAGACGATCATGAAGAAGTAGATTATCTATAAAGATGTAGCGCCCGTCTATCCTTCTGGAAATAATGGAGAAGAGGTACTAGCAGGTGCTTCTGCAGCAGCACAAGGTTCTTGATGCACTTTCTTATACTGATAGAAATATCATGTTCAGCATCTGCTGTTCTGAATGGTTCTGGAATTTTTTGATGACTTGTGATTTTGATCTTCACAAGGGAACCAACACTACAAGAAGAATTCAGGCTTTGAGATCGCATTCAGGCCACCGAATAGGAGAACAGTTGTACATGTTGTAGTTGATCATATTCATGATGAAGAATTATGTGCATGTTGCAGCGTGGCCACTGTCCGTGTGTGAAGAAGACAAGAGGAAGATGTCTTTGCGATGAACATTAGACCTTACACAGGCCTTACTGCAAAACACCTCTTGCTAGGCACATTCATTCATTCATACTAGACGACCGTGTAGAAGATGAAGTGTTGTCCTCGGAGCCGGACATTAAAAACTACAGGAGGAGTAACAATATCCAGGAGAGAGTGTGACGTGTGGATGAACGCGATTGATTCCGTCGGTGTTTTGTCAGGCATCGGATAAACAGCCACGACCACGAGGAGGATCCTCCTTGTCTTTTTATTCGGTCTGCGCAAGAAGTTGTACTGTGCAGCTGGCACTGAGGACGATGAGAATTGGCACTGAGGGCGATCCGAATAAGAATCAAAATTGAGGCCCTTCGTCCAAAACTGATCGGTTATAATGTCGTGACGTCGGAGGTGAAGCTTCTGCCGTGGTTACAGCGGTGAAGTCGGTTACAGCCTGGTGATCCTAATGTCGTGGTCAGTGAAGTGGTAGCACAATGACGATCCCCATTGTAGTCATCGTCTACAACGGTCGGTCCTACAATTTTCGAACTTTTGTAGACACCCTACTTCTTTTTCGTGGTAATCCTTTGAAAGCTTGAAACTTTGTTCGAAGCAAAGAGTTTTTTCAACTTTCCATTTGTGCCGCTTCACAGACTGCTCATCTGCGCATCTTTAATTCCCCATCGATCTCGGGGCAGACACAATAGGTCTGCGGAAATTAAGTGCTGTAGTATCGCCATGATCATATGAGAACAGCAGTCCTCCCATTAGGTCCTTCCATTGGTACATATGAGGGACGATTCCCACTTCCGACATTCAGGTTGCTCGTCGGAATTTATTGAATTGCACAATGAACTATCTTAATTTATTAGTAATAAATATAGTGCCTACTGTTATTAAATTGGACAATGAATAGAATCAGTTCTCCTTCTCGTGAACGTGAACAGGTTCCTCCATTTTCTCTCAGCGAAAAGAGCATCAATATGGTGGAAGAACGAGATTTTTCATCAGGAGGCTCATCTTCAGGAGCAAGCTGGACTCCGGTCCGTGCTGGTTTGTCTGTGACCGGCACTGTCTGCCTCCCTTTGGACTGCGTGTTGGTGGCGGGAGGGGTCTATTGGGTACTCTGCGTACCTGCATTAAGGCATCTATTGGGTACTATTCTTGGGTCTAGTAGTATTAGTAGTACTAGTAGTAGTAACTAACCCCATCCAAGGGGTAAAGCGTCCAGATGCAGTCCGTGGTCGGAATTCCTACCTTTGCTACCCTAATCCATCTTCGGAGGCATCGACCTTGAAGGCTTTTCTTTGCTAGGGATGTAAAAGAAAACGGTCTACTAATCAGAATGGTCCTCGTCCTCTTCAACATAGGGGATCGCAGGATGATCCTCTTCAAGATGGGAGATCACTATTCTACAATGAGAAGCTATGCTCGTCATAACAAGATGGGTGGGGATTAGGCTATGAATGCGTATGCTCACAATGTAGAACTACTAGGGTGAGCTCTCTAATCGAAAAGATGATCAAAGTTGCAATGAAAATTAACGATGGCACGACAGAGACGCAGGAGTGGGACTGGAGGCAGCAGGGCCACTCCTTGGATTTCCGTCTTTTGTGCCTCGGGTTAAGAGTGGTTGTAAATTTTTAGTCCTCGTCTGGATGCTGATGTAAATGTAGACTATCATAATTGTCTATTTTTGGCACTGATATTTTTTCTTGATGAGGGTTGGCGTTGCTGTACTTCCTGAATGGGTTAAAAAATTCAAAAAAACTTGGACGTAAGAGCAGTCCTGCTTAGGCTTGAAGTGTAAGTGACTTATCGTTTAGTCCTTGTTAAGGTTCTTGAAGTGTAAGTGGCTGATCGTTTTTCCACAAACTGGCACATGCCCTAACTTGTTTCGCAGTCGTGTTCTGTGTTACCAGCTTCCTTCAAATTTACGTTTCGGGATGTGTGTGTGGTGGCCAGCCAACGCCGAAAGCATTCAACACGCATCGACTGAAGTTGTTCATGTCGGTTTCAGCGCTTTTGGTCTTCCAACTTAAGAAAACGTCGAACCAAAGATATCTCATCCTCTAGCATTCATTGTTGTCTCTGTCTCTTCTAGCACAGCATTATTTGTTCTCTCTGTTTCTTGTTGTTCTAGTACAGCATTATATTTTCTCTCTCTCTCTCGACCTCCTGAGTAGGTACATCAATCAGTCAATCAATCAATCAGTCAAGTCGCTCTGTCTCTTTCTCTCTCTCTCTCTCTCTCCATCTAACAGCGTGGCGGCGTTAGAGGTATGGGCTTGCGTGGAATCGCAGCCCGCGTCAAAGGGTCGAGCAAATGGCGGCTATTGGCCAGAAAGCGATTTTTTTTTTATGCACACAGTAGAGAAGAGGATCATGTGATATTGATATATGTTACAGGGCTCAGTGCGGAAGGCCCCCCCGATCTAACTTTTTGAGGGGGGGCTCCAGCCCCGGGTCCTTTTTGTCGAGGGACTGCCGTGCGGGAAGACCTCCAAACGCCCACCTCCGACCCCTTCCCGCTTCTTGCCTGGACCCTGCAGAGCCCCCATCCCTCAGGCCGTTGAGGCACCGGGTTCGGAAGGCTTCCGAAGGTGGCAAGGCTGGACCCCCTTGCTGTGTTGCAGGTACCTGACAGACCTGGCAAAGGTGGCAAGGCTGGGCCCCCTTGCCGTGTTGCATGTGCCCGACAGACCTGGCAAAAGTGGCAAGCTGGACCCTCTTGCCGTGTTGCATGTACCCGACAGACTTCTTGCTTGCGGGCTCCTCGCTGTGAGAGTTCCTTGGAAGGTGGGAGGCCGCAGGTGGCAAGGCTTGACCCCTTTCGCCGTGCTGCATGTAACCGACAGAACCCAGACGGGCACGCCTTGCCCCCCCTGCTCCTCGCCTTTGGTCCTCATTCCCTCGGGCGTTTGGTGGCTGCTGACGCTGCCACAAATATGGGGGATGAGCGCCAAAGGGGCCAGGCCTCGCGACCGTGGCTACCTTCGACGGCTTTCCGCCCCTGGAGGTCGTCCCCCTGATAGGGTCCAAGAGTCGGGACTCCGGTGGAGTACACGCGGAGAGCCGCCAAGGGCCTCCGGCTCCGCCTTTTGAGGCCTTCGCCCGTGGGCGTCCTTACATGTCACCACAGCGGAAAAAAGGGCGCGCGGACGCCGCCGCCGCTCCATCCACAGGGGGGAGGCCTCCCTCCCTGGTACGTATATAATACGGCTTCTTAGGAGGTAGTTAAAAAGCTACAAGTATAACACAGAGCGAACACATGCCGAGGATCATGGCTCTTAGCAGTGCGTAGAGGATCATCATCACGGCTGTAGGGGATCAAAATGCCCCATTTTCTAGTTCTTAGGTCCAGCATCATGATCACTCCGTAAGAATATTGATACTTAGATGCTTATAATACACCATTGTGAAGATTCTTATCTGTCACTACAATAAATTTGTCGTCAACAACATCTTAGAGACCTAGGTGTAGGTGATGATCGAGGATATGGAGTCGCACTAGTATTTTCCTCCATCACATACACACTATCTTATTGTTTCTGGACGTAAAAACGGAAACAACTATCTAGGTAAGTACATGTAAGTGAAGTAGGAGCACAATTATCTACATTTTTTAAATGAAGTACAACTAGGAGCGCTACGTCCGTCGACGAAAGGCGTGGATTCCTTTTACTTCTTTTTTTTTGCTGCTCTAATATGCGGATCTTTTGTCTGACGCACAGAATACCAAGTTTACGATAGGGAATAACTATATTTCTGTTCTTGATGTGTTTTTGTTTTTGAAGACACCCGTTCAACTTCAGACTCAGGTGTAGCACCATATTAATTCCCAAAGAGGTACTAGATGCAGTTAGATGTAGTTGTAGTTTTTCAACTTTATGTTTTACGACAGTCACGACTGCATTCTCGACAAGGAAGTTGAAACTCGACAACAGTCTCCAGACATTTTCATTTTCGAGGAGAAACATGATTCTAATGAGTGACTCGATGTGCAGGATCCATGATCTAAGCTAACCACATCCCTGGAATACTTTCAACGTACACGTCTGCCTTCTTCACCTCTAAGAAGTATCATCTTTCTCTTGCTGGCGCATGATGCAGCGACTAATATTGCACTGCCTGATCCTGCATATGCAGCCCCTACGGAAGTAGCGCTTCCTGATGAAGATGCTGGTAGGGAAGAGGGAAGCCCGAAGATAATAGATTCTGATGACACGGGAGGCGCTTCTTACGGAGCTGTGGTGGGCGCTTCATCTGAGGTGTAACAGTAAGGAGCTTGTAACTGATGAAGACGCACTCAACGGCAAGGATGATGCAACAGTAAAAACTTACGGAGCTGCAGTGGACGCTTCATCGGAGGCGTAGCGAGCTTATCGACAAGGATGATAGAGCAGGTTACGGAGCTGTGGTGGACGCTTCAGCTGAGGCGTAGCTAGCTTATCGACAAGGGTGATACAGCAGTAACTTACGGGGCTGTGGTGGACGCTTCATCTGTGGTGTAACGCGATAATAACAAGTGCTAGAGTAGTTAGAGTTGTTTAGCGATGCCATGACAACCAATCAATAATTGGTCTTGGTGGAAGCTCCTAGAAGGTAAGTGATGATCTCATGATAAGCTGGTTACAACCCTCAGGTCTCTATACTAGGACTGACTGGGTCTCCTGTATTACGAACGTTTCTTTGAAATCCGCAGGATATACAAGTCAAGGATCAGGAGTGACTCAGTGGGTTGTGTTTGCCAACTCATACACTTCATAGTGAAGTAGATCAAGATTTTTGTGTCGAGAAGCCTTTTTTATATTATACTCCACCACAATTATACTCATACCCATACGCTGCTCCTCGTGCTCTTCCTTCTGTGACCAGGTTAGTAGCCACATCTTAGAAGCATCTCCAAGTCCTCTGTTCTACAGAATGCAAATGCATTGATTCCCAGTCCAGTCCAATCCTAAACATAACAACACATAACAAGAACCTTTCCTTCGCGCATCCATGCAGCATGTCAACACAAATTCATAGATGTGATTATGATGTGATCAACACAATCACAAACACGACTACAGAGCCCTTGTTATCAGCACATGCTCACCTCCACTTCCAACTCTTTCCTTTGCTTGTTCCTGCAAGGTTTCATCTAGCCTATACCTTGGTGTTAATAGTATCAACGTAAAGATGAAGATGGCGTGGTAGAAGGTCGTGCTTCTCGAGAAGATTCTACAAGGGGCCTAGTAACCTGTGGAAGGTGACGAGTCATACTCATATTCTTCAATCCTATCCCAAGGTTGTACTTACTTCTATTGAAAATCAAAATTCATGTTGCCTCACTCTGATATAATGTTGATATTGAAACATCATGTTGAACAAGTGTTGGCCGATCACGTTCATAAAGGAGAATTATGTGCATGCGTCGCCGTCCGCATAGCCAGCCTAAACTCTTAGCATGCTGCAGAGAAAGTGCTTCCCAATGACCTATTATGCTTTCCTCTCTTTCCGATCTACTACTTGATAAGTGAACAGGCCACCGCCTAAACCACTAAGCCAACTGCGCAGTTGGCCCGTTCCCTTATCCCTACTTATTCAACGAAAAACATGCTGCTCGATTTTTGGATTCGGTCCAGTCTAGAAAAGAGCATAAACTGTCGGGCTGTGGTAGAACATGTCAAAAAATATCATACGAGAAGAATTCAGGATCTTCCACTTCTGAAACTATGGACCCTTTCGGTGGCTCCTGAGAACTGCCCAATGTTGGCCTGGGTACTAGAGAACAGAGTACCAAGATTTAATGCCGGGTCCTCGGTCTTCATCCCCAATGACCATTCTTGCCCTTGCCAGTCCCAACCCCCACTCTAATCCTGCCTAAACCCCCAACGGCAAAGCACACCGCTAGACACGACGATTCTTGTATTCATCGTGTCAGTATTAACTTTAACACCCCTTTGCTGGTACTCAGTACAACTACAATGAATACATTTATAGTATTATAATATTCAATTTGATATCCTAAATAAACAAAGAACTAATGGTTGTGCCTTATAGTAGTATTCAGCAATGCAAACAAAAGTAGTCGTGCACCAACGAACTGCAAGGAATAAGAAAAACAGAGGTTCAGCTTTCCACTGTACTATGTACGGAGACTCCCCACCAGGATTTAGTTTTTCCTTTCATATTGATTCCTCGTTAATCCACTTAAAAATAGTACAAGACATACTTCTAGCGAATCTACTTCTTCATACAACACGCGCTAAGAAATAGATATCTTCCAACAACGACCTCTTGCCAGGCACATCAATCAATCAATCAAGTTTCCTCGTCTCGTTAATTGTAGTTGTGTTGTAACGTCGACGACAACACGAGCTAAGGCCTATACTAGTCATCGTTTCCTCGTCTCGTTAATTATAGTTGTGTTGTAACGACGAAAAAGATGAGTAGGAAGGACGTGGAAACCGTAAAGGGTAGCATAACTTCTGGCATGTTTAAGCCAGCCTCCAAGCTGTCACGGTCCACTGCTCGTGCGAGCAATCGGCCTACAAATACTAGAGTTAAGGGTAGGCTAAAGGTGTTCTTGTTGCCGTTCGTGTTGCCTTCCTGAAGGGGGAAAGGCATAACGAACGGGGTAAGCGCACACCAAGAGCCTACCTCTTTAATCGAGGCGGCGAACGAGAAGATGCGTCTTTTCGAGGGAGCACTGGAAAGTCTGAACGAGAAGATGCGTCTTTTCGAGGGAGCAATGGAAAGTCTGTTCGAGGGAGCAGGGCTTCTTCCGTGTCCTTCCGAGGGAGCGTGCTTGGTCTAGACGAGGTTGATGACAGTGGCAATGTTGACGAAGAGGCGGTGAGTGAGGCCTTGATGACAGGAGGAAGTAGCAACTTCGCGACGGTCGTGAACATCGTGAAGAACGTCGTTGGCGCAGGCCTTTTGACGCTACCGCTGACTATCTATAACGGAACTCCTGCAGTTACGGTGCCATGGGTTTTCATCATCGGCCTGCTGAACTTC
Organism: Amoebophrya sp. A25; assembly: GCA_905178165.1. NCBI lineage: Eukaryota > Dinophyceae > Syndiniales > Amoebophryaceae > Amoebophrya > Amoebophrya sp. A25. The sequence goes on along the minus strand of CAJINU010000028.1, from coordinate 1,019,535 downwards.
TTTGCGTTTTGCACTCTTGGCATCATCAGTGAGGGGCGCTGCAACAGCTACGGGCAACTGTGGGAGATGACGCTCGGCAAGAAGACTCGTCTCATTTTAAGGCTTGATCATGTTCAGCAGCTTGAGTTCAACTGGCACCTTTGCCTGGTTCATCTCTTTCTTACTCTTCTCTAAATACAGGGGTCATCACAATGCCATCACTCACTCAGCTCTCACTGTTCACTCTGATCCTTGATCATGCACCGATGCGAACACACATAATTTGCTGCGCCGGATCCCTGATCCTTCTTATTTGTATTCGTCGCTGCAGCAGCTGCTGCGCAGGATGAGCTGGAACTTATGCACATAGACCATACGTTCGCTGCACGCAGTCAATCGCAACTGACTGCTTACTCCTGTGGAGTGCTCATACCTAGCACTGGCTGAGTTAGGTGTGGAGCAACAGCGGGGTCGGGTCACGCAGATGCGCGCCCGATCGCCCTGTATGAGTATGGGGTGAAGCTCGGAGCGTCCGAGCTGGAGCCCTCTCGCCGTTGCGAGAGAACCCGCTTACCGCCATGTGTGTCTGACGTCGTTCCTGTTGTGCCATCTGTGTTCGACGCATTTATTGCGCGTTCTCGAGCGGTGGCAGTCCACGTTTCTGTCGTTCTGCGGCTACTTTGTGCGCATGCTTCTGTGACAGGCGGACTTTTCCTAGGATGAGGTTTTCGCGGTACTGGTTGGGCAGTTTGTCCCATTCCTTGCCGGTTTTTCCTCCGCTGGTGCTAGGCTGTGCTGCTCCTTTGAGTTCCTCTACGGTTTTCTGTTCCCGTTTTGCTACCGTGGTCTTGACGCTATTAACCGGGAAAAGCTTTCCCGCGGCTAATTTGTGAACTTTGCCCGGTTTACCTCTTGAAAGCGCTTGCGCTTTGGAGACTGTGGGCACAGCGGCAGCTGTCGCTGTGCATTTTAGTGTCGTGGTCGCGGTCGTGGCTTGGGCAGTGCTGTGTGCTTGCTGCAGTTGCAGTGGTTTTTTGAAGTTGCTTACTGCTGCCTCTTGCAGCAGTTGCTGTTTGCGGTCCCGGAACTTGAAGTTGTGGCTCGTGTTCGGTCCATCGTCGAGCTGTGGTTCCCATATTCCATACACGTTCGGTAGGCGATGTTGGACTTGGCGGTAGTCCTCTAGGTCTATCGCATAGTCCTGGAACGTGCTTGGCCGTACCCATCCTCTGTTGTACAGAAAGATAGTTAGATTAGTATGGTGCTGGTCCTCAATCATGCGTCTTGCTGATAGCGCGACCGCTCTGCGTATGCTGTGTTCCGAGATGCAGAGATGGGTGAGGAGCTCCGTCACCGTGTCCCGGTTTGTGACCATTTCATGGGTGTAGTCGAAGGGCCCGCCCTTATTTCCGTGGTGTACGCAGAGTGGGTAACCTAGTTTGGTGCCACAGTTGCAGCTCACTGAGATGACTCGGCCTTGCACTCCATAGATTTTGTCTGCTACCACCTGAGCGAACAGCAGCTGCTGTTGCTCGTCACGCCATACATCTTGTTGGCGCATCTTCTTTATGGTGGCTCCTCGTACGCCCATAGCGACCCACAAGGCCAACATCGCTTTGGCATTGACCGAGAGGAGCTCGACTTTCTCGTCGAGTAGGAGAGGTGTTGCCTTTTGGTCCGGGTTTTTACTGAGTGCGCGGCGCTCGTCCTCCTCTGCTTCGGCGAAGACTTTCGGTGCCATGCCTGTATGGTCGTCGATTAGTAGTTGCTGCTGGTGTCCGTTGTGTTCCAGCGGTGGTGATGTGATTTATTTGGATATAGACTTGAATGCTTCGAGCACAGCTGTGCCGACACGTTCTGAGTCTGACATGTAGAGGCAGTAGAGCTTGAGATGCGTGTGCCCGATTTTCTGGCTTATGGGTACTGGCGGTTCGTGTCGCGTCGCTAGCCACTCTCTGAAGCGCTCTTATTCTTCTGCGTTTTTTGTGAGCGTGGTGTGCTCCTTTGCTAGGCGCAGTAGCTTCCTCTCGTCTGGGTTTGTTTGCCTATCGAAGGCTTGTTTTCGCTGGCCGTTGAAATCCAGAAATTTCTTGTCCTGGATCAGGGTCGTGGTTGGTGGGGTAGCTGCAGCTGCAGCTACCCTACCGTTGCCGCCTAGTTGGGCGCTGTGTGATGTGGTTGTGCTCTCGTTTCGCGGCTGCGTTTGCATGGGAAGTGCTTGTCGTGCTGTGGTCTTTCCGTTGCGTGGTAGGTGCATTCTGGCTGCTGCGGAGCGATGTTGTTGTTGCACTGCTTCCTCTCGTGATTGTGGGCGGAGCATGCCCGTTGTAGCTGCTGATTGTGCAGCAACAGCTGTTGCTCGTGCTGCAGCAAGGGACGCAAACGACGGCATGACTTTTTCTCTCGATTTCTTTTTTCACTCGTGATTTCTTTTTTCTTAGCCTACAAATTAGTACTAGTAGATCAGATTGTCGTGCTGCTGCAGACATTGTGCTTGTTTACTTAGTGCCAGCAGAGCTCTGCTGTAGATTTGCCGCTTCAGACGCCGCTGCGCCTGAGGCCCGGTCGTGTAGCTCACGAACACCAGATGTTGGCAAGGGGCACTGCTTCGCAGTGGCACAGAAATGCGCTAGCACCAGTTGGTGCTTGATGTTTGTTTCGTCTACTCCAGAGTAGACCATTTTTTAAATTTTTATTTTATGGCTTTTTGTTTTTTGGGTTTTTTGTATTTTTTAGTGCAGTGTGTTATGATGTCCATATGCGGCTTATATATTATAGAAAAGTAGCGTGCTGTACTTTTTTAAAGTAGTCTTGTATGGTTGGTTCCATCTTTCTTTTCCTAGTTTTACAAGTCGTAGGTTGCAAGGCGCCGAGGTGCAGCTGCGCCTTAGGCTAGTGGTTTTGTGAGAATTACATATTTTCTTCTTTATCTTTTAAATTGTTTGAAAAATTCAAAAATGTAAGCCTGCTTAGTTTTTCTTCTTCTTCTTGTCTACACGTGCTTTCTTTTTTGGTGGCGTGGACTTCTTTCCACTGCTACCTCCACCGCCGTTATCGTCGTCGGAATCTGCGTCTTCCTCTGTGTCGGCTTCCTCTGGAATTTGTGTCCAGTTCTGTGGGCAATTGACTGTTTGGCCACTGGCTGCACGTAGCTGGAGCTCCAGCACGTGTTGCCACGTAGTAGCACGTTGGTATTGCTTCGGGATCTCGTGCATGATGTTGCACTTTCGTGCTTTGGCTCCCGTGCATCTGGCGAAAGCGAAATTCCTGCAGATGCCGTTTGGCAGCGTGGTGTTGTCCAGGATCGGGCTTTCTGCGATATCGTTTGTCACTGTGAAAGCGATTCCATTTTTGAACGCGGCTTTCACGCGCGCGATGAAGGGACGCTTTTTTACGCTGTCGGCGGTGTCGTTTTTTATCTGTCGTTTCAGTGCAGCTGCACTGAGACGCAGAGGTGACGGAACACCTTTTGTTTGCTTTTGTCTGCCACCACCGTTGCCGCTACTACTACCTCCTCTGTTGCCGCCTTGGCCTGTTGTGCTTGAGCCGGCTGACGGGTCCGGGTCCATGCCGTCGCGCGCTGAGTCCGGTCGCATATTTTCATCGGCGTAGTGGAGCGGCTGGTTGACCGATGGCATTTTTCTTTCGCCGCCGTAGGCTGTGAAGTTTTCTGCGAAGTATTGTCTTCGTCCGCCGATAAGTGAGAGGAGGAGGCTCCAGCCGTGTGTCATCACGTAGAGCAATGACCGTTGGTCCGAAGACGTTGGCGCGCCGATTGCTAAGCTCGGTGGCGTAGTATCAAACACCATGTACAGCGCTGTAGGCAGCAAGTGGAGACAAAAGTCGGCCAAGGTTACTGAGCCTGTTTTTGGGCGCAAGTTAGCCATGGCTTCCTCTGCAGCGTACACAGTGGGGCATTCCTCGATAGCTACCGAGGCCCGCACTAGTGCACCAAAGGCATTCCCGTCGCTGTTTGCGTTCACTGGCGATGTGAATAGGACGGCCTCTTTAGAGGATTCGTACATGCGTACCTTGCAATTTCGCACTAACATAAAAATGCATGTCATGTTGTACGCCTCGTTCTGACTAATGGGCATGCCTGGCACCAAACGTTCCACTTTTTCCTTGACCAAAGTGCGCACAATGTGCGCGAAGCTGTGTTTGTCCGTAATAGAATTGGTCATGGTAAGGGTGGAGATCCACCCAAGGTTTTGGTGTGCGTGCTTGACTACCGGTCGGGCAACTCCTGCGTTCGCGGCGCAGTCGCCCAAGGCGGCTATGCCCTTGGTGCGCCACGAGGCTGCGAACTCAGCCAAGTCGGTCTCTGACATTATACCATTTACCAGTAGTGTCGCCAAAAGTCTTCTCCATTGTCGACGCTCGTCTTGTGGTAGCTTCTCGATGGATTTGTAGGCATGCGATTCCGGATGCACGTATAGGTTGTCAGCGATGCGTTGCAAGTTGCCTTCGATGAGCTTGCCGCTCTCATCAATGCCCATTAGACGCATGTTGTTTTTGAAGTCGTCCAATGGCACCGTCAGCGGATGCTGTGCTGAGCCGCGCCATACCGGTGCGAAAGCGGCTTATTGTTGAATGTCGTGCCAGTAGTGGTTCCATCCATCTCCCGTGTAGATGCGAACCCAGGCAATTTGGTCGTCTGGCATCAGCGCCTGGTTGTAGGGGGAGTGGACGATGTTCACTGGGCCACCACCGCCGTAAGGCTGTACCGTTTGGTTGCTCATGGCGTTTGCGGCTTGAGCAATAGTTGCTGCTCTGACTTCTGGCGTCAAGCCCAGCTGGGCGAGCAGTTGCTGTAGTTGGCCAAGTTGTAGCTGTTGTTGTGCTGGTTGTTGTTGCCAAGCAGGTGCAGCTGCACCTGCGTTGGCTGCTGGTGCTACCGGTGGTGGTGGGTTCGCCACTGCAAGATGTTGATTGCTGCCGTCGGTGTACACCACTGCGACATTCGGGGCGAAGTTAGCATTGAAGTCGAGCGTTTGATTTGTCTGCTGTAAGGCGTGTATGTGCTGCTCGACTCTGCCCCACCGGGCCACTTTTGTGCCTTGTCTGTTGACGCCGAGGACGTTGCAGACGTTGTCCATCTGCGCGCTGGAGATCATCACGCCGTAGGGTGAGATGTCTGCTTGGTTTTGCGCAGCCAACTTGGCCGTTAGCACCACTGCCGCGATTCGCGCTTGTGAGAACGCTGAGATTGGTCGATTTTGTTCGTCTCTCGCGCCTGCGAGCTGGATGAACATGCGTTCGTCTGCAATCTGCTCGAATTGTTGGATCACGATGTTCATCACCATCGCCCCCAACAGCTGTTGGAGGCCTAATCGTCGGAGTGCTGTCGTGTCGTGGTCGGCAAGTTCAGCTCGTAAGTCCCGTACCCATTGCTTTGCATGGTCCGGGATCTCGTCGTCGGTGGTGTTTTGTATTACGTTCGGCACCGGGTGCGGCGGTCCGAGCGGCGGAAACTGTGGCGGGGCAGCGCCCGGGATAAGTGGTCCTAACGGTGCTGGTTGTGGTGGAGCTCCACCTAGATGCACTGGCTGTCCCCCCAGTGGTGGCATGCCTACTGGTAGTACTGGTGGCAGTTCTGGCGCGCCACCTGGAGGTTCCGCACCTGGGATTACGCCTCCTGCTGGTGCTCCTCCGGCTCCAGCGTCTGCTGGTACACCTCCATCTCCAGCTGGTGCACCGCCGGCTTGTGCCGGTCCTCCACCAGCTCCTTCTTGTTCACCTCCTGGCTCCATCGGTGGTGGATCGAACATCGCTGGGTGGAGGCTCCTCTCCATTTGCAGCCATCCTTTTCTGGTTTGTACTGGGAAAGGTGGCTCTAGTTTTGAATATGATTTGTTTCTTTGTTTGAATTTGTTATTTTCTGTGTCTTACTTGTGTGACATGTAGATGTGTTTTTATTTTACTTTTTAGGAGAACAAGTTTTTATATGAAAAAGGGGAACTAAGCTTTGAGAGCTCTCAAACAGGCCTGTTCATTTTTAGGTGATGGTCTATTATTGGCTAGGCTCGTTAGTTAGATAACTAAGTAGTGGAGATCCACTACTGTTTTAAGCCTCCTTATGGGCGGCCTCTCAGCTGAGGACTTATGCTAGGCCGATGACACTCGAAAGTGTTTGATCGTGGCCGGCGATCATGTATGCTTGACTAGCGGGACGATTTTTTCCCTTCAGCATACCGGCAGATTTGTCTCACCTGGTGCTCCAGGCAACAGATCCGGGTCCGCTGACCTATGACACTATGCTGCCACTATTTTGCCCGGACGTTTAAAACGCGCCTAGCGCTAATAGACATAGTGGCTCGTCGCGGCGTACCCACGAGCTCTGGCGCCTAGAACAAGCTTGCTTTGACCGAATCTTTTTAGAAAACAGAAGCAAGCAAGTTCCGCACCAGCTGGATCCACGCATTCACTTCCACAACATTTAATCCACCAGGAACACTTCGCTTACTTCTTCAGAACAGATGAGCTGAGTAGGCTTCGCAATTTCATTTTTACATAAGTGCGTGTATTCCACTGACTAGTTAGTTAAATACAGGGGTCATTACATTGCCATCACTCATTCATTTTTACATAAGTGCGTTTTACTAAATGTAGTAGGAATGATATTCTAATCCGAGCCGACATCTTCCTCGTTCTCAACGGGAGCATTACGTGCATGCAGTATTTGGTTTTAATTGGAGACTTCATGCCGAATGCGATACCACAAGTTTTTGGCGAGGAAGGGTGTCTCAAAGCGAACACACCTACCCGAAGGCGCTTGTACCCGATCCTCTTCTGCACTCTGTTCATCGTCTTTCCGGTCTCGTTGCTTTCGAAGCTGGACTTTCTGAAGTGGCCGTCCTTTGCCGGTGTGGCTTTTACGCTTTACGCCGTTGTGTACGTGACTTTCGATTTTTCTAAGCGGGGTTACTTTGGCGATGAATTTTACCGAAGTTGGTGGACTGATGCGAGTGGGAAAATGATGCAGGACGCAAAGAACGGGCAAGCATGGGCAGATCAGAAGCATGATGAACGAGGAGCTGTCAGTTTCCCGATGATGTTGTCCATCATTGCGATTTACTCCAGCTCTTTTGCATGCCACTACAACGCGCCGAAGTTTTATCGCGAATTGGGGCCAAAGCGCACACCCAAACAGTTCTTGATGATCTCAGCCATTTCATTCGTCATCATCATCTTCGTCTTCCTCCTGTTCTTAAGACTACTTCCCCTAAGAATGCATCGTCTCCTTTTTTGTCCAGAAGTTAAGGCTCACAAAAACCCGACCTCTCTACCGACCTACCTTAAAGGATCAAAAAACTGATTTTTTTTCGAAGTTTGTACTGGAGTACTATCTTGACATCAAGACTTATAGGAGGAGCAGCGTCGCGATGGATTGTCTCCCGCTTTTTGGACCACCGAATTTGGCGACGCAGGGACCAGGCATGGTCGACCTCTCAGTTGAGTCTTGGTCCCAGAAACAAGCAGGTCCGGCTTAAGGACGTTCATGGAAGTCGGCGGCAGAACTTGGAGCGGAGTTTCTTGCTGTCGCTGGTATTAGAAACCTTCTTCGCAGGCGTGCAGCGGTGTGAGATTTATCATCGAGTATTCTTGGTAGCGATCCGCAAAGGCTGACGAGTTGTATCTCAGACATCGCTAGCGGACAGCGGCATCGGGAAATATATCAGGTCTTTATCTAGTAACTTATACTAAATATCTTTGATTCTGGTTAGTAGAAATGTCCCTGCGTCGAGATATGTCGTCGATTTGGTAGAATCCGCTCACACCGAGATTTCGGGACGCTGATGTTCAAGAATGGGCAATCACTCCTGTACTTCTAGAACTGAGCCACTGTTTGAGTATGTTTCTCGCGCTTTTTTTCAGATTCGTGACTCTGTGTTGATGTTTGTGGCTTGCGTAGCCTATGAATTTAAGGCTTAGCCACTATGAGGCGCAAAAAACAGGAGCAGAACACAGAACGTCAGAGGTTCTTACCTTCATGCGCCAAGGACTGGGCTTCTATCGTTTCTGAATTCTCTCCACCCAGTTTCACTGCGGTCTTCGTTCGCAAATAGCGGGCTCCGCCTTGCGATTTGAGGTCACTATCACGCAGATTGCGTCGCATTATCGTGGCCGGAGTATGCCAGACGCGGGCGTCATCTCTCAACGTGGTGCCCCCGGATAGCAGACATCCGTAGCAAGAGCGGCACTGTGTCGGAGGGCGAAGCCCTGCTGGGGGATGCGAAGCTTCTCTAGCACACGCTGTTGGAGCAGAGTCATGGCATTTAACCGGAGCCGTGTATTCGATCGGAGCTAGAACGAGCTATGAGTTAAGCCAGTTCCAGTAACCAAATTTGCTCTACAATTTGAAACTCTCGAAGGGCTCTCAGTACAGAGCGTCGAGACTCTTTAGTAGTCTTCTGCATGATGAGAGTTCTCATTTACATATCAGCTATAATCTTATCGCAGCCGCGTGGCACGCGCAGAGGACACGGACCCAGCTTCTTCTGAACGACTGCTCGACCAGAGGAGCCGAAGAAATACCACCAGCACAGCACCGCAGCATCACAGCAGTAGAAACCTCTTCTAGTAGTACCAGTAGTGCTTTCCCGGTGTGTTGTGGTGTCCTGAAGACTATGAGATCACCACATGAAGAATGAGAGACCACGCGATGGCGTCGCTGATGATTTCTGGAGTCAATAATTGAGACGAGTGGCGGAATTAGCTGAAGAAGACTCTGCTCTCGGCTGTATTCTGGCACCTCCGGTGCATTTCTGCAGACTTTTTAACGTAGGACTGAAGGCTTCAAGCACTATGAGGCTTAGAAATGAGAAAAATGCATCAGAGTGTCGAAGCAGTTCTGGATATTCAAGCGAGAAAAGAGCATGAGGTCAAGCAAACCAGACGAGGGACGCGTCAGTGTGTTGTGAGCAAATAGCACCGCACGAGTGAGCAACAGCAAAATAGCGAGGTGAAGTCTTGCCATCAAAAAGCTGCCAGTTTGTAACATTCATCACAAGCACGTCCTTTGCGGGCAATTTCTTGCGTAGGCTTGTTTCTTGTGGGCTATTTAGTCGAATCATGATTGGATATTCAATATATGACTTCCCTTGGGCTCCGTCTACCACTTTGCTGCCGTTTATTTACAGTATGCCTGTAAATTTTCTTTCTCCTCAAAGTGAGTAAGTGGGATCCGCTGGCCTTCTGCTGCATCTTCATCCAAATATCATCACCACCTTAGCAAAGAGAGAAAGCAAGGGTGTAAGGCCATTCGTCTTATCCATCGGATTTCCAACCTACAACATCTCGAGGGACTTTGGAACACTAGATCCATGCAGTTGCGCATTGCTTCTCACATCGTCCTTTTGTGCCCGGTACTCGCGTTTAGTCTTATTGCAAATAAGACTGCTGTATCCACAATGGCGGCACGTGGCACGGTGATCAACCCGACTGTGTTGCAACAGCGTTTCAAAGACGTCCAGTCCACCTTCCAAGAAAAGGGCGGCAAATGTGCGATTAACTACCCGCAAATCCCTTCCTATCGAGCGCATGAGCTGACGGCAGCAGCCCTCGACGACACCGTTCCGGTAGTTGTTCTTTTCTCGACTATAGACTTGTGCTTTGTCTATGAATGCCACCCGATTTAGGTACATCTTCACGTTTACGGAGTCTTGTGGCGATATATATACTATAGTCTAAGTGGAGGACATCGTCTATCATGAAGTCGGGCCTTTGCCTTGGGTTTTCTAAAGGTTTACTCTCCCCCTGAAACACAGGTTGGAGAAATTCAGCAGGAGCTGCCTGGTACGGAACACAATCTCAACGCGTGGTTCGAATTTGCTGGATACCCTGATCCCCTGGCGCTGAGCAATTTCCAGAAGACAAGCCGCCGTGTCGCCCAGGGACTGATCAAAATGAGTTCGGAGATGACGGAGCCTCACCGTGCCACCCACGAGCGCGCACCCCAATCCTTAAGACCCTGACCAAGTAGTAGCAGTAGTACAAGAAGTAGTAGTACCTCGTCAGCAAATACATGGTTTTCAAGTACATGATCTTCAAGAAAGAAATCCAGTATAGTTCTCATTCCCCCTCACTCCTACACTCTCCTTTCCTCCACCCCATTCCCAGATCAAGAAAAAGGCACGCCATTGGAGACGCATGACACCAAAGGGACTGAACCGACGCTGGTTCTTTAAAGCCATGCGTGTCCCGAAGCGCCAAAAAGCCAAGGGCATGAATCTTTGGAATGCCTGGAAGGACGAGTACCCCTTGCCTGCGCATTGCACGCGATCGCAGTTCATGATGACCCCCACGACTTGCCTCGATGATATGCCTCAAGGCATGTCTGGTGAGTCTGGCGCGAGCAACTGGAATACCGAAGACGAGTTCTCCTCCAGCGATCCAGATCACCCCAGGTTTCAAGGTGGTGGTGGAGGTGGTGACCCGAGCAGTTCGGACGATTCTTCTGGAGATGATGATGGTGGACAAGCTGGTACTAGAATTGCCTATACTAGAAGATTTCCAGACTGGTCACTTTAATAGACTTCAGCTTGATAATCTAGATCTTGGAGAGAGCGCCCTTTTGAAAAACACCGAACTCTAGTAATTGGAAAGTGTACTTTTTCAAAGTGTTTCGTCATCAGAGTGATCGCCTAACTTACTTTCGTCTTCAGCTCCCAGCACCGCCTTGGTCGTCTATCGCCCGCCGCTGCGTGATGAGCCATCTCGCCGCAACTCGACCAACACTACGACCTCCACAGCCCGTGGCCGCAGCTCGTCTTGGCGTGCGCCTCCTGTTCGCACCCCTGGAAAGCGTGGAAACTCGAGGCTGCCGCACGACCGTCCGCGTCGCAGTAGATCCATAGCGGAGGACTCGGCCATGGATCAGATGAAAAAGGAAATGGCTGATCTTCGCAAGCAGCTGCAGGAGTCAAAGCGTACTATAATAGTTATCATAGGTCCTTGCGATCTGAGTTTTAGAAATGGAATCTTTTTGGTATTGTAAGAAGGAGTCAAAATCTAAATCATTGAATATTGATTGACATGCAGCTCATAACGAGATCAAATTCAACACTCTCAACACAGGTTTCAACAACAAAGGAGCTGAGAAAGGTGGCCCTGGTGGCCGCGGTGGCACACATTTCAACCGCAACGATTCCCCTTCCGATAAGAAGGCGAAGAAGAAGAAATCCAAGGCCTCCCGCGAAACTCCACGCTCGCCCTTCCGTGATGATACACCGCCTCGTGGTCCTGGACATTTTTCGGGGAATCCTGCATGTACTTCTAAATATTCTAAAATTTAGAAAACTTATTTAGAAAGATTCTCTAGAAGTTAGTATAGTCGTATTACTCACTTCGCAACCATTCCTGACTCTTCTACAGTGGAGTTAGTATAGGCGTCGCATTTACACATTGCGACCCGAAATGCGACAGGCGTCGCTCTTTTGCGAAGAGCCGGATGCTGAAGGGCAAGGCAAGTTCGTTCGTGTTTTCCGCCTGTCGAAGTGCCCAGTGTCAAAGTGCCCAATGTTGAATGCTCGTTGAGGAAATCCTATCAGCTGCTGTTCGGGAGCTGAGAGGACCTCTAGCGTCCTCGAGATGAAGCAACTGCGACTGCGTATTGGCGTAGGCACTTCTCTGATGAAAGTGCCCATCGCTCCTCCCGCCCGGCAAGTTTCGTTCCGGGCTACAAAGGCTCCTGCGGCTGCGGTGCAGATGCCGCATTCATTCGCCCGCGCGAATGTGGGCCCTCTCTCGCAGGTGTTGTTGTGTTGGTTGTGGTCAGCAGCGTTGCGGCTTCGCTCAGAGGCCTCATCAGGGAGTGAAGCCTGCTTCGCTCGTTATCGTGACTCCACCAGTGCGAAGCACCACAGTAGAAGCTTTCTGCTTCTTGTAACTGGTGTTTCGTCTGCTGTTCGTCGTCTGGAGCTCTTCATCTGGAGTTCTTCATCCCTGACAGGCGGTTGGTTTTTTTGTTCACAGCTGCCTGCGTGACAGACTGAGAAATATGCGATGGGTTTTCGCTGTGTAATTTGGGGGTTGATGGGCTGGCAGCTTCCGGACCAACCTAAAAGAATCACAGTCAGGCTGTAGCAGGTCTATTATAGTATGATCTTCATAGTAGTGGTTTCATTTCTTCACAAGAAAATACTTGACGAGTACTTATAACCTATCCTAGTCTAGCAAGTATGCCGCATCCAAGTCGCTCTCGGGGAGTAGGTTCGTCTCGCTTTAGAAGTGTTAAACATGAAAACCAAGAAAGTGCTTTTGTATTCGTAACCATAAACGCACGTGCGCAGTCCATAAATGCCCTCTCATCTCCTAACACCAGGCTCTTCTCGCGACAATCCGGAGGAGGTTATGCGCCAGCAGCAGCGTGCTGCCCGCGACCGTGGTCGCTCCAAGCGTCCGAATGATGTCCGTCCGTCCCCGACGGCGCCGCCGGTGAAGCGTCCGTCCACCACCACCGACTCCACCTCCAAGAAGACCTCCAACAAGGCGAAACCGGCTACGCCTCGACCTGTCGCACCCCGTGGCGGTGATGGTGACGAGCAAAAGAAGAAGAAGAGTAAGGAGAAGAAGAAAGCGACGAAAACCGAGGAAGCTACACATGATCACGTTGTTCCCGAATTTGCGGAACCGAGTGCTCGCGCCAAGTTACGCGCGCGTGCCGCTAAAATGCGTGACCATCCCAAGAACTCCGAGTCCAACAATGATCATGTACAACAAGAAGAAGCAACAGGCCCTACTACGATCAACAACAACATCAATGGTAACGAAGATGATGACTTGCAGCTGAATGATCCGAATCTGCTCGAGGAAGCATTTGGAGCGACTCCATCTGCCACGGCTGGCGACAGTACCAACGTCAACGATCATCATCCGGAGTTCACCCACCACAGTGATGAAGAGCTTCTTCTACGTGGGCCGCGTAATCAGTCCAACAACGGCATGAACGCTACCGCGTCTACATCCGAGCAGCACGACACAGGAGTCCAGGGCAACGCGATGAACCAGGAGCAGCAGCAGTCTGGCAATGTCACGTTGGACGAGCCGACGACCCAAAACGGTGGAGGCGACATCCATACTGAAATGGCCGACGGTGGTGGCGACAACGCTGGCGAAGACATCGGAAATGGCGACGGTCTGAGCGAATTCTGCGATATGGATCTGTCTGACTACTTCGACGACAGTCTGAGCTCGGATGCCTTTCGCAGGATGGAAGAGGAGCTGGAAGCGGCCATGGCAGCTGCTGGCAATGTGGGCATCAACCTGGAGGAACCGGTCATGAGCGAGGACGATGACTCCAGCTACCATCCACCGGAGGAGGAGGCAACTGGCATGGACTCGAACATCAACTCGCTCTCCTCTTCGACCTCCAGCTCCTCCTCGTCCTCGTCCTACGGCGATCTCAGCAGCATGCACGCTTCTCAGAAGCGCGGGGAGCAGGAGTAAACGAAGACCTTGATGTTGTTGTTGATCTCCGTCTGTCGCTTTTTCTACCACCATCTCTAATCTCGTCCGAGAGCTGTGACGCACCCTCCGCGTCAGCAGATGACCGTCCAATTTTCGGTCAGGGATTGGCGAATTACTTGCGGTGGGTAGAATCCTTGGTAGCAGATGAAGATGAAGGAGATGATACAGATTGGAACTTGATGAGTGAGGATAGCACCTTTTTCGACGGTAAAGAGGATAAGTAATCCGTCTACACATTCAGCGACTTGCGTTTTTCAAGAAAACAATCATACTCGGACTTCTCATTTCATCAACTTCAGTCATCATGTTTTACGACGTTTTGCTAGTAAGTTGTTGCCCAAGTTTCACGCGTTTACTTCATCATAAAAATGACGATGTTATAACATGTTGGTGTTAGTACAACAAAATATTTACATACTGGAAGTGTAAGATTGAAGACCCAAAAATCATTCATTTAGATTTTTTAGAAAATTTAGATCAAGGCTTGCTGGCATTTTCCTCCTTGCTCCACTCATGTGGAATGTAGACCTTGCTTTATATTTCACATGCTTGGAGAAATAACTCCTCTCGTCGCGTTCCATCATATTGATTTTCGAAAATTTAATTTCATCTAGAAGTACTGCATGAGAGATATCCGAGGACACACACGCTTTCATCAAGATTTAGAAGTTAGTAAGTTGTTACGCATACTAGTTTTGATGTCATTGGTTTCATTTCTTTTGCTCGTTATTTATCTTTCCATATTGAAAGAGTCCCATTTTGGTATTCTGCATAGAATGTTGGAGAAAAACGTGGCTGAATGATGATACCCACGACAGCTGCACACGAAGAAAAAACAAGTCAGCCCGGATTGCCGCACGTGGATCATGTTTCGGCCCGGTCGTTCATCATGACGCAAATGGAAGCTGCTCGATGAAGATGTCGCTCGGGTAATGATGCAAACGGATCCCCAAGAAGCACCTCGCTCAGTGCTCGTTTTTACATGATGAATCCGCGCAAAAGAAAGACTCACGCCTTTTCTTCATTCATCACGTGCATGTCCACAGACTTGAATCAGCCGAATATAGATAAAAAACTTGTAAGGGAGGGCGTTGCAAAGCAGTGCTGTGTATGATGACATAACATATCAGAGCACTTCAGTGCTTTTTTAACGAATTGCTACAAAATGAATCACGAAGAAATCAAGAAAATGCTGACTTCGGGGGTCCCGATGGCCCTGGAGCCGACATACCTGACCGAGTTCCCGAACGTCGTCTTCTTTCCGATCGATCTTCCTCTTCTGGGCGAAAAAATGCCCAAGCTTCTAGATTACAAGGAGGCCTGTGTGAATCATCCCGAATTCGGTCTATCGAAGGAGGACGATCTCATCCCGGGACCGAAATTGAAAACGCGTGTACTAGATCTGATGGAATCGGCGTTGTGGGGGCAGACGACTCCGGGGCTGTGGTGTGTGTCTATGCGGTATCATCAAAAAGCGATGAATCTGGAAAACAAGTGGGTTCGTATGTCGAAAATTGAGTACGGTCCGGATTTCATCAGTTTACCGGCGTTGATCGACTGTGCTGTGCGTAGAGTTAAGAACGCCAAGAACCGGCAATTCAGGTCTACTGTCCAATACGAGGTCGCTACTGTGTTTGCGATTACTCTGCTCGACCCGCTGGAGCAAAACGGGCACAGCTTTCGCTTGAGCGACGCTCATACATCCAATCACGACGTACAGCCCGACATCTTCGTCCATCACGTGCATGTCGGAATTTTCGATTCGCGTATCCTCGGAGGTACTTGCACAATGATAGACTGTGTTGCTTTCATAAAATGGATCATCGCTTCATCTCATGATAATCCTGATTGACGGGCTCACTGCCGACAGTTCAACTTTATGAGGTCTTGTCATTTTCTACAACGTACAACATCACTTCCCCAAAGCCTTTCAGAAATAGGCGGGTGAGGCTTGGAGCGCCGTTTCGTTCCCAGCGGCGTCGCGGTTGGTGGATTGCGCGTTGTACGGATGCCTGCCTTGTCTGTTCTCCGTGAGACCCGACCTACCACGCCCTGACCTACCACGCCCTGACCTACCAGGGCCTGACGTACCCAAGGTCTAGGCGAAGGGTGTGTCTTTCCAGGAAGCTGGGTCCGATGATGGTGCCTGGAAGGCACTCGTGTAGGCACCCCTGTAGGCACCCCTGTAGGCGAGGTCCGTTTTAAGAAGGGCTTTAATGTAGGCACCCTTGTAGGCACCCTTGTAGGCACCCTTCTTTTTTTGCTGTATGATTGATAGGGGTGCCTACAAGGGTGCCTACAAGGGTGCCTACATAAGGACTATCTGTAGGCAAATTAAAAGTTGTTGTATTCGGACGAATTAGACCGCGAAACGCTCAAAAACAACATATCTCACATCTTCTCTCCTTCACGTGATTACTTACTCATTTACTCACATTGCCGCACTCTTCTCCAATGCACAACTCTTCAGCACTCGACAACGAGGAATCTACGCAGAGTGATTATTTGGCGTTATTGTTGACTTATGGAACGGGCGACGCGATTAAGAAGCTGCAATGTTATTTGACGCAGGCATATCGAGTTCTCATGGATGGGGTGCATGGGCTGCAGTTGGGTAGAGTTTTTTGTTACAACTTGTCATAGAAATTTTTCCTCCATGAAGTATGAAACTTCTATGATCCTTTCTCCCGCGACCTTTTTCTTAATCAGAGCTATATGACAGATGCAACCTTTCTGATTTCTGTTCCACGAGTATCCTCGTCTTAGCATAATGATCATGCGCCTCACACTTTCACACCAGGTTGGCGGTTTTTGTTGGATGCTGAGATTTCCGACTATTTTGCGGTTACCGCAGTAGAGCGAAATGTTGGAGGAGCTCCGAGGGCACCGTTCTCAGAGAAGCTAGTGCACTTGACGCGTGATGATGTGCCAGATATGGCGAGACATCAGGCTAGACAGTGGCAGATTATTGGGCATATCATCACGCTTGTGTCCGAAAAGGTGCGAGGCTTACCTACTATTACCGATGGACGAGCCGTCGGCATCGCTACGGACGGTGTGACCATAGGTGGCAAAAAATACGAACAGATTCGTGTACGAGGACGCTTCTTCGGTGGTGAGCATCCTTGCACCATCACTTTGCCACCAGTGAAGATGAAAACGTTCAAGAAGAAAGATGTACAACTCAACATCCGGCGACACATGAACGTCCATCGTGATCCAGCTGCTTACTCGAAACAAATCAAGGCCACTGTTGCGCAGGGGACTCTGATGGCCAAAGTGGAAGACCTTTTGATCGGTGAGCGGTTGTTCAACGATGTGCGAGCTAGTATGACGATCGATAAAGGATCAGAGCAACGCGCTTACTACTTACGCATGTTGCGCCGTGGGTACAAGATCGTCATTCGCTTCGATGCCCAGCACGGCGAGTCGCGGGACATGATAGCGCTGGCAGAAAGTATCCTTCCTTGTCGGTCGGATCGCGTCTTGAAGATGAGAAAAACCGTGGGTGGACATCATGCCATGAAGATCGCCGACTTCATCAATCTCTTTTTGTACGGTCTCACTGACCAGGAACAGTGGCTGGTTGTCGGAGCGGTGAAAGACGAGTTGGCTCAGGAGATCGGAACTCCTTGGGTGAGTCGGGACTTCATGAACCAGGTGAAGCGCAGACTCCTCGCTGCTAGGAGCGAAGTTTCGACCTTCTCTGGTTCGAAGAGATACTTGAAGTACAACTACATGGCTCGCTTTTTGCGAAAGTACTGGTGCTGCCTGAAGATGTGCGCCTATCACTGCGTTTTGACCTACTACCCCGGCGTTCGCGATGCGGTGCGCATGCGCTTGAGAACGCGCAAAGGCCCGGGCGGTGAGAAGATACTGGTGTATGACGATCACGACTTGCAGGCGATTCACCGCGAGTTGGATACGCGTCTGGCTGATTCATCAAAAGGAGCTGACTTTGGCCCACGTACTACTATTTTTTGAACTGATTGAAAAAGTACAGAATTCATTCGCCCAATAAAAACGCCCTGCATGTCGCTGCCTGTGGCTAGGCCACGACAGCAGGCAGCAGCAGCCCCTGCGCATGCCCATCGCCGTCCGAGCAGCGGGCAGCGGTCGCACCTCATGCGCCATGTTACAGCCACAAAGTCCTGCGCCTTCCCGCCCTCTTCCGCTGAATGTCCTCCATTACGGCACGAAGCTGCTCCGCAAACTCCTGCCAAATATTAGGCGGGTGGGGGTTTCTGTTGTTCCGAGGGCCAACACAACCTGCGAAACCGGAGGACCCCCGGGCGCTGCCGTAAGCTGCGCGAACTGGATGGCGATCGTGCAATGGGCACCGGCGGCGACTTGATGCGCCGGCTGCGTGTTATAAATCTCCACGAAGTGCGCCCCGCCTCGCGGGCTGGCTATTGAAGAAAACCAGGCCGGCCAACCCTCGACCATCAGCCCCACGCTGACAGTTTTCAGGCGCGCTTGTTCTGTTTTTTCGTAGGGGCAGGGTGATCGCGGTGCAGGCTCTCCGGGGCGCTTTGCGTGGTGTCCATTTCTGGAGGAGTAACGGGCAAAGGCCTGTCCCGTTCGGCGGGTTCACGGAGATGCCCCGCTCCGTCTTGTCGGTGTCTTGTTGCTCTTGTCTGCTGCCGCAAGACCCCGCCACGGTTCAGTTTCCCGGACCGGCCCACACACGTAGCCGAGTCTTCAGCAATATCCCCGAACCCAGAGCCGAAGCAGGTCGCAAGAGAACAAGCCCCCCGAAGAAAAGCAAGCCGCGCGACTCGCGCCTTGAAGGTTTTCCCCTGGTGTCAGGCTGAGCACAATAATCCCACACCCCCGAAGTTGCGCCATCGGGCTGAACTTGCACGAGGAACACGAAACAGCAGCACGAAAAAACAAACGACTTGCCTCGCGATCTGATTGCTGAGGAGGGTCCAACTTTGGGGGGGGCTCGACTCTGCCGAGCGAAGTCTTCGCAGGGGGAGAGGGTGTTGCAGGCTTTTGACGCTTTGACGTGTTGAGTTTTTCTAGCTGTGTTTCTACTTGTGTTAAAAAATTCCAGGTCCGCTGCTGAAAGACCCGAGCATTCAAAACGCCAGAGACGAGTCGGACGATGAGTATGAGGAGATGTTACAGGCGGCAAAAGAGGGTGCGGAGCCGGATGGCGTTGACCCCTTGGAGAAGCAGGCCGAAAAGCTTCTACCAGCGGAAGGTGAGGAGGAACAAGCTCTAGATGAGGACGCAGAAGCTGACGACAAGGCTGATGATGAGGACGAGGAGTCCGAGGGAGGTGCGGATGATTATGAACAGAACAAGCCGCCAGCTGCTCCTCGTCAGGCGAAGCTCAAGAAGTACAAGACACCACTTGAAGAACGCGTCGAATTCATCCTCGTCTTGTGGTGCATCTTGAAGTCGTATGGAGCAAAGCTTCGTATATTGATCTACGAGGTCGCTGGAGGTGTTCCGCTCTTCTATCATAGCATGAAGATCTCGCTTCAGTTCATGCAAGTTGCAACGCATCAGTTTCATTTTTACGAATACCCGGCGGAGCTGAGCGACATTGCAAAGGCCTTCAATCGTCCAGTTGATGCGGATGTGGTGTCGTTATTGAATTCGAGCGACAACGATGACCAAGATTTTGCCCAGTTGTTCGGGAGCACCTTTGAAGAGGTACTTCTTTAGAAGTCGTTTTCTTACAGGATAACTTTGATTACAATTTGCTCCATCGTCATCCTGAAAATTTTCATGATTGTTCTCATTATAAAAGTCTGACGGTTTATTCTTGGAGGCTGAGGCAAATAATTCTTTTACCCAAATCTAAAACCTGACTATCAGTGCTTGGCTCGTGGGATAACGTCGATGTGTTTTCGTTTTGGTCAATGGCAGCGGCTGCTTATGTATGGATCTGGCAGCACTTTGGAACTTACCTTGGATCAATTGCGCGAGAAGGCGGAGAAGTTGGGCAAAGTACCAAAGGAATTGGAGTTCATTCTGGCGCACTCCGAAGAGCTTCTTGGCGAGTCACGATCAGGGCCGCTGAACATGATTTTCTCGGGTTACAATAGTGACCTCCAATCAGACGACAACATTCAGATGCGGCGCCACGGGTATGGCGAGTGGACTAAGAGCGCAACCTCATACGGTCCTCAGAGAGTGATCACACCTGCTACGTTCGAGCTGCAGACGGCACAGCAAGTTGCTACTGCGATAGAGAGTGGCTCAGCGATGGGGGTTCTTGCTAAGGAGAGCACATGCGGCCTTGCGCGTACGTTTTTGGTGAAGGAAATTGAGCGGCATTTAACCGCAGGTGACACGGCTGCAGCCATGGATGAGATCCGTGCTTGGCTGGACAGTTTGATTGTCAGCACTCGGGACGTGGAGGCACGTGGAGGCACGATGACGAGACGTGCGCGTCAGGCGTCGAATGTCGGGCAGATGGCAGATGTGCTTTAACTTGTTCTTTGATGTTGCTTGTAGAACTTGAAGTGTTTGTAGAACTTGGGTGTCTTATTTCATAGCAAGAAACTTTTCGACTGGGGAACTCCTGATCTCAGCGTGCTTATCAACTTCCTCAAATATCTACAGTGGTTTCCGTGGCACCAAGCGGAGACACAAGTGCCGCTGTGGATTCCTCATTTGTGCCCGCCCGGTGGTATTGCAAAGCTACCAGGTGTAAAGGACAGCTTCTCGATAATTGAGCGGGATTGTTTTGGGAAGCGTCGTGCAGAAGAAATCACCACGTGGCAGTATCATGAACGTGTTCGAGAGCTATTTCCGGGACTCATGGATCTGCACTTCGAGGACAACACGCTTGGGCTGATCGATTTTGATGCACTTGAAGTCTGGCTTGGCGAACAGACTCCGGAGCAACGTCGTGATCCTGCGCTCTACGAGCGTTGCAGACGCTTCATGAAGACTATGAAGCGTCCTGACGAGGCTTACAAGTATGGCAAGCAGGTGCGGAAGATGTTTCAGACCGATTCTTCTCAGCACAGGATGACTCCAGACGAGCTCGATGACCTTCAGCGCACGACAGACAATCCTGATGACTATCGTCGCATCTGTCCTACTGAGTTGATAGTCCGAGAGCACTTCACGCACTTCTGCTCTGATTCGGCTCTTCGCAGCGAGAAAATCGAGAACGGGCGATACCACTGCTTGTTTCTAAAGGGCGTTTTGAATGCTCGCAAATCGTTGCGGAGACCAACTGTGCTCGAAATCCATACGGCCGAGAATGTCGTGTACGTGCAGATTTTTGGCTCGGTTCCTGAGATGAACTACCTTGTTGAGTCTCACCTCTGTCGCGACTCCGAGCTGAACACGGCCGCAGATGAGCTCAATGCAGAGCTGCAGCAGATGCATGAGGCGTACAATGGCATCCCATCCGAGGAACTGGCGGAAATGCGCAATCCAACCATTGTTGAGAAGCTTTTGGATGATCGTAAGTCATCGGATGTCGAGTTGGCGTCTGGAAAAAGATGGACGGAGTTAGAGCAGAAGCGCAAGCTGACAACATTCCAGCGCGCGAAAGGTAATAGTAACGCTTTTTCGTACGCAGTTAGGATGAAAAAAAATTAACGTGAAAAAAGTGCCCCACTTTGAGGCCTGATCTACAACAGCTTTCTTCTGATCTACAACAAGCTGGATAACTTGAGTCATCAACTTCAAAACAGAGTCTCACAACGGCAAAGAAGACTTTTCGTACTTGGATTTGGAGAACCATAACAGAATGGACCAAGACTATGGCTATTGGCCTGATGCTCCCAGTTGGGCCATGCCGCTGCCGACGGACCGCAAGTCTCGCCGCAGCTCCCTCAAGTTTCTGTACATCCACTCCGACGGAATCTTACACTGCAACAGCATGCGGGGAGTGAAGAAGATTCTCGTTTGCTCAGGTGCTTACTACGTCTACCGACCTGAAAAGAACGATGTGCGCATTCGTATTCCCGGAGATTCGGTCCGCGAGACGCCGCTTGCTGCGGCCTTGTCCCATGGCCTTGGCACTGCCAAGGGCTTTTTGCTAGCAAAGGAGTTCAGTATGGATGGCGACATGCACAAGATCATCAAGAAAGTCCTGGACGAGTCTCCTGGAACAATGGAGGGTCTGCTTGGCTACCCGCATCTGCCCGTTTTTGCCGATCCGAAACAGTGTCCGTGGCTTCAGAAGCTAGACAAAGAACAAGCCAACGTCCGCGAGTTAGATTTCTTCATGAACACACAAGTAAAATCCACTGGGCCACAGGCCGCTTCTTCTTCTAGTACTTCTCTTCTGTGCAGCGATTTGGATGGTGAAGATGTGCTGGGTGTGAAGTCTGACGATGTACAGTTGATTCCTGGTCAGGAGAATACACACGATAGCTCGCTCTACTACTTGGGTGGCGGAAACCCGTCCTTTACTTACAACGTCAAGATGTATCAAGAAGATGATGAGCATGGCCCGAGCGAGGACGACGTCGAGTTCATCCGTACGTACGCCAATAGCACGACGTTTCGCAATGATGACGGTTTTTGGTTCAATCCAAGCAGAAAGAAAAACATGAAACTCACAAGGAAGTTTCACAAGAAGAAAAAGAACAATCCAGTGGTTCTTCCTCTGAATCTTGATAAAGTTCGACTGACTCCGCAGCAGCGTGTGAACGAAGGCTTGCAGTACAAGGAAGGCCAGAGCCCAGTTTGGCCGCTTGCCACCTACTTCGGGAAAATTCCAGTTGAGAACTACAACTACCGCGAGTATGTGGGACTTCTCTTTCAGTTGTTGTACGGAGAGGATCTTGCTGGAGCATTTTTGAACGAGTTGAACTTCTTTGATGACATCAATCCCGAGACAGGTCTGCATAATGCAAAGTCAGGGAAGGTGAATCAAATCAGATTGGCTGCTAGTCGCCTCATCGTGGAGTTGCGCGAAGTCGAGATCGAGGCAGTTCAGCAGATCCGCGATCGCAGCAAGGGCATTGTAGCTGCATCTGCGAAGCCGAAGGGTTCGAAAAAGGGAAACGCAGCAAGCTCTGCTGGAGGTGGTGGCGCAGCGCGTTTGGGTCCATCTTGGAAGCAGGTCAACCAAGCCCGCGCCCGTGCGCAGGCGGATATTGGTGGCGAAGCGGGGGATCTTTTGAACGAAGTGAAGAAGGACGAGGTAACTCCTCATAAATTGATCTTTAGACTAAGACTCTCTGGCAACCTCGCCTGCAATTGCTTTCGTTCGTTTGAATTCACTTTCTGGCAACCTCACCACTCACAGGTCGACGACAAGTCGGATGAAGATGACGAGTGGGATAAGCATGATCTCTTTACGACGGAAACTATGAGCCACGATATTGATGACACGGAGCAGGGCGTGGAACGACGCTACCAGACTTTGGTGGATTACTATCTCAACACTGCTGAGGGAATGGCTGCAAAGAAGGAAAGCGCGATTTGTTTTCCAGTTGGAGACGACTTGATCAAGCTACAGGCAAGTGATGGCGTTCGCAACTTCAACATCAGCTGCAAGAAGTGTGGAGCCCTCCTGGGTCGCGGACAGAAGCACTACATCACGAAAAATGGAGCGAAGATGTACTACTGGCCTCAACACCCGAATGCTCCCCGACGTGAGCGTGCGAATGGTCCGAAGAGTCACGAAGTCCGAAACTTGGCTGAACGTCGTTGCTACTGCGGCTGGTTCAAGGGCGGCAAGCTGTGGAAAGACCGTGACTGCACTATCCCGTGCAAAGGTCCGGATACCTGGATGTGCACAATCCGAATGGTGAAGGCGCGTCTGCGGAAGGACGAAGACGCACTGTGCAGCTGCGAAGGCGTCCTCCGTGCGCCGACGGAACTCAAGATGCTGCCCCAGAAATACACCTTCAACCTGAAGCAAGAGGAGAACTAATTTCATCATATTTATTTCATGACTCTTAATTTCTGGTGTACGAAAATTCAAAGACTTACATACTACAACTTTGGTCGTTAATTTTTCATCTTCATAATATCCGGACTTATCATCAGATCATATAGTGTATTATTTGATTTCCATCATTTGAGTTGTGTCTTCTCTCATATTTTCTCGTCATAATTTCTCAACATTCGACGTCAGTCATTTTTGGTAGTTTCATCTTTTCCATACTTGATTACTCATACGGCATTGTATGTGCAGCACAGAGGTACATGAGAACGCGCATGAACACGAGAATGGTCGAAGCATTTGAACACGGTGTCTTTTTTGCAGAAACCTTTCCATATCATCAGCTCCTCATGTATTTATAGTCTAGTCTTAGCGGTCAAGAAGAGGTCCGAAGCAATATATTTAGAAGTTCACCATCGACACAACTACAGGTAGACAATGCAGATGCGGCAAGGCCCCCCCGCGCGTTAGTTATGAGAAACAGAATCTTGGGAGGGGTCAGGTAGATCGACACTGTGCAACAGTCCATCTGTGAAACAGTCCATAAATTATACAGTCTGCGTTTCGGTCAGTGTCTGTCGGGAGTGAGAGGCGTGATCTATTGAATCCTTGGGAATTTGGTGGAAGAATGTCGGCTAATCTGATTTCAAGTGCCCGTCTGTCGACCGAAATCGGAAAAAAATTTTTTTTTTTGAGAAAAAATATATAGATCCCCTACTCAGGCCCTGATAGCCAGGTCGGGTTTTTGTGAGCGTTAAAGAAGCATCTTCATCTTGGAAAGCTTTCCCATAGCTAGCATCTTGGAAGGCTTTCCCATAACTAAGGGAAACAAACAGCCTTATAAGATGATGGGACTTTCAAACAAATGGGAGATCCCATGAGGGAAAAGCAGGTTTATTTAAGATGACTTTCAAACAAATGGGAGATCACTTGGGGTGAGAGTTCTTCTAACATTCTCCTTCGTAGCGTATGGTCGATTCGGTGGCATGATGCGCGGCAACGTCCTGAAGTCCTACGACTTGAGCAGTAGCGGAGGGTTTATGCCGAGTTCTTTACTAGATTCGGTCGCGGTGAAGATCATGTGGCTGGGTATGGCCCTCTCGGTGATGACGAGTTATCCATTGATCTCGAACTCGGCACGAGCAGCGGTCTTCGAGATCTTCTTTCCATATTTAAGGCTTGATTCACAGTGTTGACTACGGTGAGGCAACATAGATAAGTATGGATGAGAGTATGTGTAGTAAACTCAACCGTGATTGAAGATAAGTAAAAATCCTGGAATCCAGCTCGTCGCAAACTCTCGTAGATTTCCCTTGTTCGTAGTAAGCCTTACCTTCGCCTTCATGCCAGCTCGTCTTCATCTAATGTGTCCCGCCGAGCAAGCACCTCTGTGGCTCTACGTGCTGGTCACAGCTGTGTACGTTGGCGTTTCTGCGGTCATAGGAGTCATCGGTCCAGGTCTGGATCTCCTGGGAAGCATGAAAGGCGCAACTACCACAGTGGCGCTGTGCTTGCTTTTCCCAGGGCTCATTTAAGGCTCCTTGTTTAACTTTAATTGTCACTAAGTACAACTAAGACTATTTCATGTTGTTGAGTGTCGTGGGTGCTGAGAAGTGGCAGTGAACGAACCCTCTCTCAGATTTCTTGAGGAGGAAAAAAAAATAAGGAGGAGACGGTATCTTACTCAACGAGTGATAGAGAAAAACTACTGCTAACCCATGCTGGTCTGGAAGGTGAGCCGCGACGTCGCTGTGGAGCAAGGAAACGATGAAGAGACAGGCCCTTTGTTGCAGGAAGATAGAGATTCACAACAGGGAGACCGTGCGTCGCGTCGGCAGAGTGCAGTAATTCGAGAAGAAAAGAATGCCACACCCTATAGCACCGCGAAGCGAGCAGTAAGGCGTCCGCTAATCCATCTTTGGAAACATCTTGCAAACGTTTTTAAGGGGAAATACGTCCCGAGATGGTCTTCAAGATGGATTGGGGTGAACTCTAAGAGCAAAGCTAACGCGCGGACTTGGTTGGACCCTGTTCGGGATTGCAGCGGTCATGTCGCTAGCTGGCATCGTAATCATCGCCTTGAAGCAGGCAGGAATGATTGGCCGAGAAGAGCCATTCGAGCTGAAGCTTGCAGGGAGCTTGTCTGATTCGGAGTTTACACTTAAGGCTACCGCAGCTTCGTCCTTCACAGCATCCATGCCCTCTTTTTCAACTAGAAGAAGAGACCACCGGGGATGCTTCCAAGGATGCCAATGCGGTTGCTCTAATACAGTGGTCGCTCCTACGCCTTCCGGAAACACAGCACGGAAGACCGCACAGTCAGAGAGGTACGAGCATCTCGACTACCTTGTGAAACTGTTTCGCCGCACTACGAAGCATGGTTCGAACGGTGCGTCTGAGTTTCCGAGCTTGAAAACGAGTGGAGTATGGGGAAAAACATGTATTTGGCAGCAGGCCCCGGCCGGTAGCGTCGCAGCACGAAATCTGCAAATTCTCCGTAAGGCCATCACACAGTCTGGGGGTGCCGCTGATCTCTTCGACAAGGCATGCCAAACCTTCGACGCATGGGAGCGCGGCGCATAACTTAAGTTACAAAACGAAAACACCTAGTAAGTTATACGCTACACCGATAAAAATCGGGAAATAAACAACTTAGGAGAAGTAAGCTAAATGTCTACGAGTATGAGTACTATGACAAGAACATAATACACATAAAAACTGCTCTAAACTACGGCTGGTGGCTGGGGACATCACCGCATTCCAAGTTGGATAAGAAGAGCGAGAATGAAGTTTGCAATCATTTGATTTGAAAGGACCTGTCAGATACAGCATGCAAGCACAAGCTAGAGCATCACATTTTCATATCATACATAACACTCCACATCCGCGTATCCACATAGATATTTCATAGATACATGCAATACATCCGAGATATTTCATCTATAATATTCGATATTTTGTAAGCAGTTGTATGTTGTAAGCAGTTGGTTGCCATAGTAAGACTACTTAGTCGGTCCTCATAGCATAGCCATGATATCTCCTTTTCGTAATATCTCTATCCACCGGTTTATTCACAGAGCATTCTCTTCACCCTCCTCCACAAATTCCCACTACGCTTATTCTCACCCAGTAAGAAATCCCAACCCATTTATACTGATTGAAGGGCAGAAGAGATACTAAAAATGCATTGATGTTATCGTTATCGACCGCCTCAATAGAAGAGCTCTAGAATGCGTGTAAAAATCGATGTCACTGCTTATTACACTAGTGAAACAATGAAAGACATGTTTGAATTTTCTTGTTTTGAATTTTTGCATTGATTGAATTCCGTAGTAGAGTTTGTAGAAATGTTTATGCCAGTTGTGTCGTAAATGTTAAGATCCTAGAAATCCTCGGTCAATGTAGTCGGTCATCCTCAACATTCTGTGAGCAAGACTGTTGTGGTGCATCGGTTTCCATCATGATCTGAGGTTGCGGACTTGTTACCGTAGACCTAGAGTCCACCTAACGTTCTTTCTCTCTGTCCTTGTAGAGAGCTCTCTTACGCCTACACCTACACCTACACCTACACCTACACCTACGCCTACACCCACGTGAAGGCGCTCACCTACCTTCTTTCACCTACACGAAGTTGTTCATTTTCAGTCATGATGATCCATCATCAGTACCGAGTCTTCTTTGACGACTTCATTTGACGACTTCATTTGACGACTTCATTTGACGACTTCATTTGACGACTTCATTTGACGACTTCATTTGACGACTTCATTTGACGACTTCATTTGACGACTTCATTTGACGACTTCATTTGACGACTTCATTTGACGACTTCATTTGACGACTTGAAAATCCAAACATCAGTAGGAGTAGCGGACGACTTGTCCAAGGAGGAGCCTGCTCGTCTAGGAGCTCGAGCATGCTCTTTTTCCAAATGAGTAGCAGCATGCTGTTCATCTTGCAGTAGCGGATGACTTCTTCTTCTTGCCCAAAATATGACCTGAAAACCTCGGTTGCCCGACTTGATTGATTGATTGGCTTCAAAGCTAATCTATATGTCATTGGTTATCTTGATGCTCTTGTGAAGATCCTTCTTCTTCAACTTTTCATCATAGATACTGCTAAGTATTTAAAAAAAGATGTCGGATGCCAGTGTCAGTTCGAAGAGCAAAAGCATTCTGAAAAAGACGAGTACGGAATCGATCCCAGAGACGAGCCCAGAGACGAGCCCACCAACGAGCCCAAAGACGAGCACAAGAACCCCTAGTCCTACAATTATGACCAGAGTCCTCTTTGCGAATGGACCTCAGCCACTGAGTCTCTAATGTGCGCCTGTGATCTTGATTTAAACGTGGCATCATCGTGTCAGTCTTTTCAAAGTGAGCTGCAGTGAAACACCATGAGGATAAGGTCCTTTGCTGCGAGTAGATATAGATGATACATAGAGGTCAAAAATTGATGCAATTTGAGCTGTTGAAGCCACTAATCCAAACGCTACTAGTAATGGGAAGACGAATAGCAAAAGCATCACCAATGGGAGAGAAGATAGAGACGATGTTACCAGGAGAGACGACGTTAAGCGGGAAGACGATGCTGGGGAAGACGAAGACGATGTCGGGAATAAAGACGAGGGTGACGTTGTTGTCGAGGACATCGAGTGGACGCCTACCCGGCAGCTGTTGTCTCTTTTGGGGACATTTTTTACCATTTTCGACGGCGTCTGGATGTTAGGAACGGTAGACCCTACAGTTGAATAATCTAGAATTGATTCAACAAAACTTACTATGGTTGTAACATGGTCGGACACGGACTCCTCGTTGTTTACGCAGTCAAAGATGAATTGACTCGACAAACGTTGGTCCTCTAACGTTGCTTGTAATGATACACGGAGTTGCAGATCGAGCAAGGAGGCGGCAGCATAATGATCCCACCGCAGCAGTTACAAAAGAGTTATGGCCACCTGGTTCAGGGGACCTTCTTTAATGCTGGTTTATGTTAGTTAAGTCTAATTGATCGACCTATTTGATTACAAAAAAAGTAGTAGTCTAGGTCTAGCTCTACTAGGTCGTAAGCTCCTCTTTTGTAGTAGTCTTCTAGACCCGCCCTCTTCTAATGCAATCTGTGCGACTCTACTGCTCTTTTGTAGTAGTCTAGACCCGCCCTCTTCTAATGCAATCTGTGCGACTGGTAGTGGAGCGATGTGCGCTCCTCTTCGCGAGCTTTGTGCAGATGTACGTCGCTGGGGCGGTTTGTAACCGCGTGTTTCTGCCGCAACCCTATGCCCCGCACATAAGGTTGTTACAAGTGTCATTCGGAATGTTGCTGGTTGTTTTCATTAAGGACAACGGGGGCTCTACTTTTTGGTATTGCTCACTAAGCTTAGTTTTCCCTCATTTTCATCCTAGATTAGTCCCTCCAGATAAAATATTACAGGTGGACCACGAGGATGAATAAGTATATATTACTACCTAGTGTATGTCTTCGTCCACGAACAACATGCTGTTTCTTTACTAGTGGATGTCTGTGTACTTGATTGAAGTAAAGATAGTGCTGCAGTAGATACAGTCCTGGTTATAACAATTCAATTTTTTGGTCACGAACTATCCAGAAAAATAGTGACAAAGTAGATCTTCCTGCGCCATAATTATGTTGATAAATCGAAAGCTTGTTCTCCTGTGGATGCAGGTAAAACTGTATATGGCGGATCAAATCCCATCCCATCCTATCCTTCCTCTAATGGAGTTTCCGATGAGTTGCAGATTCTGTTCGAAATTTTCCGAGAAGTATCAAGAACAGAGGACTTAGGTGGAACAGGATCTCCAGGAACTCGAAACCAAAAACTACAACCGATCCAAATGGTAACATTTTTCGTACTGAGCCTGGACCGAGTACCAAGTATGGTCTATCTTTGGCGTGCGATGCAGGAAGTGAGGAGACACTCCGAAGACGAAGATGACGAACACGAGCAGACATTACGGCTCAAGATATAATTTTATTTTCACAGGAGGTCATTCCGCCCTAGTATTAATTTCCTTCTTCGGATTTTGAGGAGAAATGTAGGCAGGAAGTGAGTTGCTTTGAGCTCTAAGGAGAGAGGCAAGAAGACCCGGAGGTGGCTTCTTTACAACGCGTGCGCCACGTTACAATGCCAACAATGGCAAGAACGAGACGGGAGATCAACGAAGACGAGAAGAGGTTCAAAAATTAAGGGGTCCCACATTGCGTTCTTCATAACATGCATCCCTGAGGACGCATTTTCTAAGAAGAAAATGCGTCAGGGATGTAGAAAGGTGGTCTGAAGAATGAAATGTCGTGGAAACGACCTCTAAAAAAAGGTGAAGATGATGATACTCTTACTCACTATGGAGCAATTGGGAATTCTCCTGTCTAGAATTGTCTGTGGTCTTGTAGCTCTCAGGTGAAAGTTGCTAAGCAAAACCTCCTCCAGGGCACAACATACAACCTCCTCCAGGGCACAACATAAAACCTCCTCCAGGGCACAACATAAAACCTCCTTTAACACATACAAGTGTACGTGATTCACGATCATACAACAAGTGTATCCATACAAGTGTTTCCATAAATATGATAGTTGCAAACACAGTTCCTTCACGACCCTAAAAGTTGCATATGAAGGATCATGACAATTTGTAATACACCGCTGACATAAGTGTCATACAACACTGACATAAGTGGAACAATACACCACACGCACATGATTCATTCATATCAATATCTGTTATAGAAATCCTGTCCAAGTCATCATCATTCGTGAACAAGCGTAAGAGACCTGTGATTTCAGAGACGTGTCGTGACTTCTTCCTCTGTCCGCGATGTTTATGTCATGTTCTTGAATCGGTCAAGGTCATCCTGTCGTCCGTGAACGCTTTTAGTTGCAATTTGGCTGGAGCATTCTTACCTTCTCCTCCTGGACGTTCCTCTACACGTACAAGAACAACTCCTGCTCTACCCTGTGGACGGTCCCCGGTGAATGAGTCTGTCTCCGTAGAATAAGTACAGTATAGTAGAACTTGAGTTGTCCTCAGTAAAATTCATCACTCTACGTACTATATCAGGATCAACAGGAACTCTCGAAATACCGCTGACAGCTCAGCAACAAGCTAGAAGAGCGGGCAGAAGTCGCCAGGGAAGTCTTAGGTAGATCCTCGAAGAGATTCTTTCGCGTCATCAAGTAGAAGTGAGAGGCTTCGTCTCGTGATCTGCACTACGACAAAATGTCGGACCTCAGTTCGAAGAACAAACAAAGCGTCGCTAAGAAACCAAAGACTACGAATGCAACAGAGACGAGCTCGCCCCAGGGAAGCAAAAGCCCTACAGTTAAGAATAGAAGGACTCCTACTTGTTCTAAATATGTTGATGAAGTAATAGCATCTGGACAACATCCTCAACATCCTCACTCTCATCCATGAGCACACCTTTCTCCTGATACGACTCAAATTGTATAGAAGTACTAAGTGGAATATGTAGTCATCTTAAGAGTAAAATACAGATACGCATGGCCAATTCTAATGCCAGGAAAGTAGAAAACCTCCACCATGGACAGCAGGAGCCTGATAACCAGGCTCATTAAGGCTACAACAATATTATTGTATCCTCCCAAGCGAGCAAGCATCTTGATTGCTCTAGTGCTTCCTTTTTTCATGAGAAAAGGAACAGATCTTGATCCCGTAGCTTCGCAAGGGAAAACCGAAACGGGCATCAGTCAAGATGCTTCTTCTACAGAGAGATGGATCATCATTGATGGCAATTCTTCTAAGTAGTTGAGCAGGAACAGGACATCGGCCTAAAATGGACGCCCACTCGTCAGATGTTGTCTCTCTTGGGGACAGTTTTTATTATTTGGGACCCGTTTTACCTTCTGGTTTTCTTTCTCTTAAGGCCTTCCTGCTTCTCTAGAAGAACTCCATCGATCTTGTCATGAAGCTACTGGGGCTACATCAAATGCATCTAGCTCTCATCTACAACAAGGTCGTGTACAACTGTTAAAAATTGTGGCACGCGGCCTGCTCATGATACAGCACTTCTTATTACTTTCTAAACGGTAGATCACTATCACTAACAGATAATAGAACACAGTAATACAACGGCCAGCAATGCATAGCTACTGACTTTTTCATAACAAGGAAGATGGATTTTTCCGGGAAATTCTAACTCTGTTTGGCTTGGTCCCGGCACAAAGCGGTGGAATGTTATGCGGAGGATGTGTTATTATTAACTAGATCATTTCAACTACTGCACTGGCTGGCCTCATGAGTAGACAAAAATAGGTACGCAAGAGGTGCCACGGCATAACAGAGAGTACCTAGTCACTTCTTCAGCGCTGCACAGTAGGCACGGTTCACTCTTTTTCATCCCTCGAAGTAGAAAACCTTAGTTTATTTCCCTTCATGATGATGAAGATGATGATGAATAGTGGTTGTATGCACACTACTTGATTGATTGATGACACACTACTTACTAGAACTATAGTGCTAACTAGGTAATATTAGTCTCTTCTTAGATGAAGGTATATGATGAAGACATGAACATCTTCAGTACCGTAATAGAATCATCATGATTAGCGTCAACATTTTTCAGATTTTGTTGAATCGTTCTAAAAATGCTTTTCTGGTGGGTCTTGGAACGACTTGCCCTTTTCTGGTCCAGCTTTGTGCAGCTGCGGGTCGCGGGTTGTTTTTGCCAGAATTTAAGGCACCGAACAACAGTCAACTTAGTAATTTGTTAACTAATGAGTTCCGAATAACAGTCAACTTAGTTTTTTGTGGCCGAATGTGCGCTCTTCAAGGTCGTGCTCTGTCACTATCTCTAAAAAAAAGTTGTTGTTGCTCACCATGTTGCGTGGTATCGCGGAGGCCCTATGGCGAGAATTTGGCACTCCTAAAAGTGGCAGCGGGAATCTTGGTCTTCACAACGATTAAGAAGGACAGGTGTTGGTATTCATAACAATTTTTAAAAAGGACTTGGTTGTATTCATAGCCATTTTTATTATGAGTGAATTATCACGAGTGAATGAAGGAACCAGGAGCACCAGACGAGTCTGAGGATTAGCTGTCTAGTAGTCGTCCCACACCCAGTAAAGAAAGGGAAAATTTCCATCAGAAGGCGTACATCCTAGGTCTTTCTAGAAGCATTTAGTACAAGTTGTTTCTCTTCCTCGTTGAAGGTGGAATTGAAGAAAGAATCTTCAGAACGAGCAATTCTCGTGTTAGATTGGATGCTCGCAATTGTGGAGATGTCGACATAATCTCGTAGAAGTCATCCGATTAGAATCGGCGGGTTCGTAGGCAATCAGTGCACCGTGGTAATAGAAGAAGGTTAATGGACTCCACCCGTCGCCGGCAGGCGCGCCGGATATCACTGCGATCACTCTTTCGCCGTTCTTGGCATACAAAGAAAAGCAGGGCTGAGGCGGGAACCCCTCTCAAGCTAAATCTAAACCTCTACTCCCACTCAATATATAAAATGATAAATGCTCTGACCCCCTCATGCCTCTGTGTTTTTTCCATGTTTTCCGAGTGTAACCTGCTTTTGTTTCTTTGCCCTCCCCTCTCTTGTAGATCTGATAGTACTCGAAAACTGGAAATGAGCGAGTTACTGACTGAAATAAGGCGGGAGGTTTCTTTCGAGGGCTACTCTTCCTTGTTCAGTATCTCGTGCATTTATTCTAGTGAGTTACATACTTGCTTACTTCAGTTTGTCGAATATCATGATGGGATTGCACGACAGGTAATTATTACCTCTAGGTGTCCCATTTCTTTCATCTCAAGCACATTTCTCTTTGCTTCAAAGCTTGACAAGTCTGATCTTTGTGATTCATTGTAGTTTAATTTCGTTCTTTCTGCTTGAAAACTTATTTCGTCGTCTGATGATGTAGTTGTGGTCTTCTACCTAGTACCACACTAGCACTCTAACACAGCCTTCGCGGGTGTCGCCTATTGCGTGCATACGTTCGTGGCGTGGGGTGCAGAGCTACAGCTACAGAAAACCATCGCAAAGGAGCGGAAAACGCGAGGGACTGAGGAATTTTGGGTATACATTTTGGTCTTTTTCCTAAATCTTATGCGCCAATGCCAAATCAACAGGATCGATTTTCCCAATTACATGGTCAACATGAACGTTTTTTGATCATCAGAACTTCCCTACTGATATGATTTAGCATCAGTTGTACTTCGACAACGTCGCTCCCTGATAGCTCTCCCGAGCGTAGAGGTGCGGCAGTCGGAGCTGCGGGGAGGTCGGTGCCCTGTGGCGGCAACCTGGTTGATTGACTGACTGGGTGATACTATAATCTTGCTCGATACTATAATCTTGTGCTTGAGACGAGTACTAGAAGTCTAGTTATAGGGAAGAAAATGTTGCTCAGGATCGAGTCTCAGTTTTCGTCAGCCTACGAATCCTCTAAGTCACTGGCCGCCCTTGTCCTGCCCCGAATCCCAAGTTTAAGGATAAGGAGACAATAGTTTTAGTTGATACAAAAAAGAAGTAGTAGCATCGCAGTAGCCTGGCATACCCCTAGAGTGGGTACATTCACTCGCTCACTCAACCACTTTAATACTCAACAAAAGGTGTAAGATTTGACTTGAACAATACGTACGAACACGAGATGATCAAAGCAGGATGAGGATCCATGATCCTCTTCTATCCTAAGATGAAGTAGCAGAGTACCGGTTAGTTTTCCCTCATGTATCCCAGGTTAGATCCTCCATCCAATAGGAGAGCACAACTGTGTAGTGCAGATGCAATAGTAGATGAGCTGGGCAATCAGTTCTACTTTGTTGTAGGAATTAGAAACAAGAGCCCTTAGTTGATAGAATCAGAAATTACGTTTACGACCACCATGTCTGTCTCTCTTTATTAGGCAGACCAAAAACTAGCCTAATTCTTACCGAAAATTCTTGCTCTAAGAAGTATCGTGTACCTCCGTCGAGCCATTAAGGAAGCAGAATCCGAACAAGACCACGTGGAGCCAAGTGCAGTGACCCCAAGGAATATCGACATTAAGAAAAAGAGAGCAAGTAGACTTCTTAGAAATAAATAGTAGGGGTCTTCTCGTCCACCTATGATCTAACTTAATTGCAATGCATGGTAATTAGTCAGGACGGAGCGCAGCACTAACGAAGTAGGATCAAGAAGGACACGTCGAATGATTACCGCGGGATCTGTCGTGCGTTCCTTTGCAGCGCATTATGTCGGTCAGGCGGTCTAATAGAAGGGGGTAGAGGTGGCGTTATACGATCAGAGAAGATGATAGTTGAAGAATAAATCAAAATTAGTAGTCCTTCTGTGGCTGCAAATGTTCGCTCGATGATGCAGGTCACACTGTGGACGGCGAACTACCTCCTATCCTATCCTATAACAGGAGAGACCAACACCTAACCTAACCAAAGAGAGGCCGCGAGGAACAGGAGGTTGCGAACTTATCCTAGTACATGGGTATGTTCTTGGTTGTACCTTGTTATAGTACTACCACTAATAATAGTACGGGCAGCCCGCTCACGACACGAGGTAATGGCGCGGGGAAAAAGACCGAGCAGCAAGGTGGCGCTCAAGAGGATGAAGACGACACTCACTACGGGTCAGTCGCGACGTCTCCTGTTTAATAGGGAGTCAATCGCGACTTCTGCTGTCTAGTAGTGGGTCAATCGCGACCTCTCCTGTCTGGTAGTGGGTCAATCGCGACTTCTCCTGTCGAGTAGTGTTCGTGGTGGTCTAGTTCCAGCACCTAAGGCTGAAGCTGCTACTCAATAGCAATACCTCCTTCACGCAGATTCTGTTTGTGGGTGACGTGTGTTGTTGACGCAGAACTGTTCTGAACAATCATTATCATACTTAGATACTTAGATTTCCGAGCATTCATGATCCACCTTGCCGTCAATTGCAAAACCCGAAATCTAGTCCCTTCACGTATTTACGAGCATATCACGCATTCACGACACACAGATTGATACATTCATGATTATAGATAATGTTCAAGCTAGTCATGCTGACGAATTTTGATCTTCTTTTACATTATTGCATTACTTAGTACTGAGGGATGATAAACGTAACGAAGTCTTAATCTTCTGCATCATACATATTGCCATAAAGATATATCAAGACATTTCTTACATCACACACTACCACACCGTACTTCACACCATATCTGACTCTTACCCTCCGCTAGTAACTACAATTGGATGCTGTGTAAGAGTTTACAAGCTTTCCTCAATCCTCATACTAATCAGTTGCGTCTGACCTTCCACTACAACCTAGTATTACCAGCAAAAAGGATCTTCGTTGGTCCTCCCTAGCAACATTAACTAAAGAGCAAGAGGATCCTCATTCCTAAGAACATTTCGCACTTGTTTCCCCGTAAGAGTCACTAAGGAGTACAACAAATGATCAACATCTTGTCCCTTGCATGCTGTAACTTCATTCAAGCCCCTTCGCTTTCCCTTTACCCACCTTCACGCACAGTCACGATGACGACTCTTTCTTCTTCATCCTTGATTAGCGCTTGGTTCTGCGATGCGGTGAGTAGGTTTGCTAGGATTGATACCCATCTCCTGCATCTAGTCAAGAATATGTGACATCGTGGCATGTACAGCCACACGCATATTGTGACTACCATCTTGCGCCTGAACACGCAGCAAGACGATGCCGAGTCTTCTACTTCATGAAGAGACATGTGAGTTCTGTATCTTTCCGCAATAATGTTGTTATCAATCGGTCATCCTCCTCGCTTGTTTTTTCACTCCTCGACGCTTGTGCTCGGACAATCTTCGCAAAAACAGTTGTTTCTTGCTTCATTCTGAGCATTGAGAGAATGGCGGTCGGTATCGGTCAGTTTTTCGACATGATAAAGAGTTGGTTTTTTGCTTAATTTTTTGCCACGCCTCAGTCACTGCATGAAGGCAATTTATGCGCAGTTTTTTTCTTCGTTCGATCTCGTGACTCCCTTTCGTTTCTTTCGACCCTGTGCTGTTGGAGCTAGCTCGTTGCACGCTGACGCACATAATCACAACTAACAATTATAATACTAATTTGTCGGAGAGGGAGAGCGACATAAAAAACTCACTGCACCACCTCATGCTAGGCACATTCATTCATTCATTCAACAATAAGGGGGAGAACTTTTCTGTTAGTATTTCCCGAAGATGGACGATTTTTTTTTTTGAATTTTGTTTTGATCACGTAAGATAGGAATTCGAAGATAAGAAAGAATCTCTATTTTGTACTACTACGTTGGTTGTTCAGCTGTTGTTCAGCTTCACTTGCATTTCTAATGAGCATTTTCTTTCGTTCCTAGAAGAAAAAGACACCATCTATCACGTTAGATTTAGAGAGAAAAAATTACAGCGTCGTCAAGAAAATGTGGCTGCGCACCATCGAAGTTGTAGGTTGGAAGACCTACAAACAGGGGAAGAACAGTGAAGAGTTGCATCCAGGTCGCAACCTGATCGTCGGCTACAACGGATCCGGAAAAAGCAACGTTTTGGACGCGATCTTGTTTGTTGTCAGTGACGCCGTAGTGGCTACAAATGCGTCGACCCTGGTGCACGAAGGTGGCGCTGGAGGAGGTCTTCTTGCAGCGGGTCAACATGGAGGTCAACAAGCGTACGTGGAGTTGGTGTTCGATAACGCGGAAAGGAAAGCGCCAGTAGAGTCTGACACAGTTACGATACGACGCGGAGTGCTGGATCGGGCTTATACGCTGAATGGTATCTTCTTGTTCCTCTAACACTACATCTACTTAGCATCAAGAACTATAGGGTTAGTAGTACATAACCTACCCATTGTAGTAGTTTTAGGGGAACTAGCACTTTGTGTGCAACATCAACTACAACGTCGATAACGAGACGACTCTGACTCAACAACATCGATAACGAGCAGGTGACTTGTAGATGAAGTAACTGTAATATTTTTCCTTCACAAGAATTTGCTCATTCTCACAACTGAACAATAACAAACGAAAACTCTCTTCAGAGGGAACGACTTCTCTAAATCGTACTTACATACAGGTAAAAAGACTGAAAAGCATGTAGTATGGGACATCTTGGAGGCTGGTGGAGTTGCTCCTGCGTCAGCTGGTTCCTCAGCTCCCTGGTGGGCCATTCGTCAGGGTCAAATTGCTGAACTAGCTTCGTTATCCCAAAAAAGAAGGTTGCGTCTTCTGTTATGGCTAGTGCAACAAGTTTTGGAAGATACAACTAACACTATAAGTGAGTGCAACTAAGATACAGCTAAGACTAGAAAGTGAGTGCAACGAACTGTAACTAGGATGAATGATCATGAGACCAGACCGAGAGAGGCTGTATCTGTACTAGAAGAAGTTCTTATTTTAGCTTAAGGTCGTTCATGTTCATCTTGATCTTCGTAGACGGGCTAGAAAGACTGAGTTCCTCTTCCTACTTCCTCTAATCTCCCACGACCTGCTTGGTACCACAGCCTTCGATGGGAAAAAAGCAGGTGCTGAAGTGGAATTCCAGAAAGTTGAGACACAGAAAGAACGTGCACAGCAAATGCTAGCAGACCTAGATCAACGCATCGCGGCTTTAGATGTAGAAGCCGCTGAATTGGCTGCGTTTCGTGCTCTGGAACGACGCAAGAAGGTCCTCGAAGTCGCTATTTCACGATTCGAGTTGCGCGACGCGACGAGTAGAATTTAAGAAATTTGAGCACTCAGTAGGGCTAGTTGGTGTAAATAGTTTGTTGATGATATTCGTGTTTTCTGCTGTACGTAGAATAAGAATACATAGCAGGTAAACTTCAACGTTAGCTACGTCTCCATGTGCAGCATGGGAGTAAAAATGAATGTGAGCCACGAGGACATGTGCGCCATTACTTTGTTCTTCAAAATTTTCACTCTGCTGTTTCCCCTCTTCTAACTCCCGGGCTGCCACGAAGCCGAAAAGATGGCGTCAGAACTGCGTGCTCAGCAGTTGGAGACCAAGCTTTCTGCAGTGGCCGACCAAAAGAACAGCATTTTTGAGGAAAGGCGAGAATTGGAACAGCTTATCACTCACCAAACCCTGGAACGGCAAGAAGTTGAAGGTCAATTGGCAGCAGTGACGGGGGAAATAGAACAATTGTTGATGAAACATGCGCACCTGGGGAGTGGTGGACGTGCAGATCTAGATGGGGGTGATCGTCGTGGTCGAGAAGAGAAGCTTCGTCTACACGAATTGGAGTCAGCTTTGCAGAAGGAAGAAGGCACTTTAGCGGATCAGGAGAAGAACCTTGCAGATTTGGATGTCGAGAGCACGCAGTTGCACGAGAAAAAGCTAGATGCTGAGGTCCGCAAACAGAAGGCTAAAGCGGAAATCGGCTGGCTCGAAGCCGAGGGTACTCGTAGAAAGGACGCTGCTGGGTTATTGCAGGACACGAAGTCGAAGCGTCTTCCAGCTCTGCAATCGCTGTGTGAAAAGCACAAGGACGACCTGAAAGCGAAGTCGCAAGAGGTCGAAACTTTAGTCGCAAGTATCGAGACGGAAAGCAAAAGACGAGATACGCTAAATACCGAGTGGGAAGAGACTAAACGTGCCTGTCGCGACATCGATGCCGCAGTCGAACAACTATCTGAAGGACGAAGAAAGCTCCATGCCGACCAAGCGAAAACGACAGCAGCGATAACGCAGAAAGTAGAACAACTGCAAGATCGCAAGAGCAAGCTCTTCGGAACGCTGCCACGAGGAATTAGAAGCGCATTGTTGCATTTCGAAAAGAACGGATTTCCTACACCTAGTAGCGGTACTAGTTCAGCTTCGAATGGTAATGCTTCCTCATCTTCATCCAGGGATCATGAAGACACTCAAAAAGTTCGCGGCACAGTCCTGCAGAATATCTCAACTGACGCTGTTTACCAAGTTGCGGTGGAACTAGTCGGCGGTGGCTCGCTCTCCAATCTACTGGTTGCCAGTGACGTGGAGGCTTCTCTGATACTAAAAACAGTTAGGGAGCAAAAGCTTGGATCGGTCGAATGCGTGCCATTGGACAAGATTGAAAATCTGAGTCGTACCTGGAAACCCCCAGCAACAGCAGAGCAATTGCAGGAATTGGCAATATTATGCACCTTTTGTTGCATCTTTCGCTTTCATCAGTCCTTTTAATATCACGAACATGAGCATCATTTCGTATAATCCGTTTCTTTGTTCTTTAGGATTCAGAATGGACGACACTCTTCTAACTTCAACCGTGACCTCATCCAAGTCCTCAAGCAGAGCAGGCAGAACCTCTACAAACGACGTCGACAGTAGCAAGAATCCAAAGATTTTTCCTATGGTGGACGTCGTGCGTGCTCCAGAGTGGGCTAGAGCGGCTGTGCTCCAAATCTTCGGATCGTGGATGATCTGCGAAAGTCTAGAACTATGCGAAGCAGTGTCGAAGCGGTTTGGCGTGAACGCGATTACTCTAGACGGTGACCGCGTCTTTGCGAGCGGTCTCTTCAGTGGGGGATTTGTCGACCCGAACAGCTTGCAGAGGTTGCGATTACAGGACCGGGTAAACCAGCTTTCGAAAGAACTCGACACGGACTTGCGTCCGCGCGAGAAGAAGTTGAAAGAGCAAGCCGAAAAGACGGACGCTCAGTACAAGGGAGACGTCCAGAAACGACGCACAGACATCTACGCAAATCGAGAGCGCGTTCGTCGCGCTTGGTGCGATGCTGATACTGTTATTCGTAGAGCAAACGAGAAAAAACAGTATCTCACCACTCAAGAGGTACGCAAATTAGAAGCATCCTTGAAAGCGAGTGAAACGGAATTAGAGGAATCGAAAAAATTAGTGGCGAAACTAGAATCAGATCTTCTAGTTGGAGAACAAGACGATGAAAACAAGAATCTGAAGAATGGTAACAAGAATATTAACTACAAGTCTGATTCACAAGAGGAGCGTGAACAGCGAAGCAAAAAAGAGGCCCAGTCCAGGATTGAAGTCCTGGAGAAGGAAATCGAGGAATTGCAGTTAGAAATGAAGAAGTTGGAGGACATAGGAAATCAGCACACGTCGAAGCGGCAGACGGTCGTCTCCGGCATCGAAGCGACACGAGAAACAGTGGCAGAGCTTCGGCGACAGGTCGAGACAGCTAAGGCGGACACTGAAGACGTGCGAAGAAGGTTCGGGAGGTTGCAGACGGAGAAGAGGGAGTTGGAGAAGAAATTGAGTGGAGAAGGAGACGCAAATGATGTGCAGCCTGATTCTACGAGCAGGACTTCTACAACTACTAGAACTTCGCTAAGTCTAAAAGATCGAATTGCAGACGCTGAGGTCCGTTTGGTTTCTCTGGGTGAGAAAGAGGAACAACTAGAGGCAACAGCCACTGCCCTTGGCGGTGAAGTGGATGAGGCGAAGGGGAAGGTGGCGTTGTTGACGGAGAAAGTGATTTCCCAGTTCATCCGCGTGGAAGATGCTAAACTTCGTCTTAAGCGGCACAATGTTCTTCAGAATCTGGAAGAGGAAGATCAAGATGAGGATGTAGATGTAGTTCTTGACAAAGATGCAGGAGGAGGAGCGGATGAAGCAGGATCAGAAGCAGGTGGAGAAGCAGGAGTTGGAGGTCGTAGTAGAAGTGGAGGTCGTAGTAGATCCGCAGGTGCTGTACCTAAGAAGATACAAAGGCCTGGTACTAAAAATAGAGCCAAAAACAAGGATGCATCTACTAGGAAAGCACAGCAAGATGATCCAAGCAAACTCCAGTTGCATGAAGAAGGAGATTTGTTTGACGACGGTGAGGTGGGACAAAGCGACGGCGAACGGATGGATGTCGATGAAGAGGAGGATTCTGGTGGACGACTACAACCAGTAGGAGTCCCTTCAAAGAAGGCAACGTCAACCCATCTTCACAATCAAGATCACCTAGAGGAACAAGAAGCGGCTGCTGAGCGTAAACGGGTCAAGGGGTTGTCGCAAAGTGAGTTGTTCCTAGAACTGACTCGCGTCTCGCGAGAGTTGGACGAGACTTGGGATGCTAGAAACCGAAGGGCTTTGGAGGACATCTTGGATTACCGCAGAGTTCGAGACCGCTTGCGAGGCGAACTAGAGTCCATCACTGCTCAAGTCGCTCGTATTCGCAGTATGATAAAACGGGTGGACGAGAACAAGCATCTGATGTTTTCGGCTTTGTTGGAGGAGTTGAAGCACGAATTTTCGCACGTTTTCACAGAATTAACAAGCGGGAAAGGCAGAGGACGGTTGGAACTCGTGAATGGGGAAGGGCAGAAAGTTGTAGCATTTGGGGATGCGGATGAGCTGGAAATGAATGCGATACTAGATGGAGCAGATGAGCCTGCTACCTCTAGTAAAAATAAGATATCTACTACTAGTAGAAGTAAGAACACCAAAACAATCAACAAGAGGTCAGAGCCTGCAGGATTGAGATGCGAAGTAACGTTCAACTTCAATGAGCAAGGCCAAGGATTAGATCAAGATCTTCAAGCAAAAGAATCCTCAGCACCATGGCAAGACATGCGTCAACTTTCAGGAGGTCAGAAAACAATTTGTGCCCTAAGTCTCCTGCTAGCTCTTCTACGGTTGCGGCCAGCCCCCTTCTACCTCCTCGACGAGGTGGACGCAGCATTAGATCCTCAGTATCGAGCTGCTGTCGCGAAGTACCTAGATGAACAACTTTCTGCATCATCCTTAGGCTTAGAGCAAGATGAACTACAGCTTCAAGATCATGTTGAGAACAAGTCCTCCCGTGCTCAACTTCTGATCACGACCTTCAGACCCGAGTTGGTCGAAAACGCGGACAAAATATTCGTCGTGGAGAACAAGAACCGTGCATCGTCCTTACGCGTAGGAACGAAGCAGGACGCGCTAGATATCATTGCGAGAGCGCAGTGAGCAGTTGTATAAATGCTAGATATTCATATCATTGTGAGGGCGCAGTAGGAAGTAGAAGCATGATGTCGTTGAACTAAATAGAGGCAACTCTTATAGTATCTATGTATAAAAGTAGCTCCAATAGCTCCTGCCAATAAATGGCAATGAGCATCACCGTCAACTAATGTAACAGCTAAACTTATCAGCATGACCGTCAACTAACAGTTATTTTTGTTTTTCCAAATAATCCAAAGTTTGAACAATGAACTGAATATCCTCCAAATTCAATGCCAATCATGAAGTAGAAATGGTGGAACTTTCTTATACATAGTACGCATGTTGTTTATTTTCACACCGGAACTACATGCTTACTAGCACGCCTACTTTTACTTCAGGTGTGGAGAAAGTAGGATTATGGAATGAACTAATTTGCTGTCGCTGAGATGATAATAAAGATGAATAGTCTAAAAAAGATCCTACTTGTTTTGAAATTGCAATTTTCGGTCACCAATATCTATGAAATAGAACTTGTTTGTTTTTTTCTGGGGGAACGAATGGTTATGGTGACGATCTGCTAAAGCTTGCGGTCCCACCAAGTGTGGAGGCGAAGCGGAGGCATCCTATCCTATCCTACGAATGGTTATGGTGAGTACTTGTTATAGATGCAGAACTTTTTTTTGAAGGTGATCCATAAGAACACAGAGAAATGAAGATGGATAATAAATCAGTTAGATAGTTAAAAGTAAAAATAGTATTTTTGCAGAGAATTGAGATGGTACGATGAATGTTGTGCAGTTTGTACAGTGATGGCCTAGTTTTTTTGTCACGCCTGCTGTAAAGAGCACACAAGAAGAACATGGAAAAGTAATCGAGCTGTACCATGAATTGTTACGCTCCTTTAGTACCGCTCCTAGAAGAAAGTTGCTGAAGAAGGGTTATTTTTAGATGCAGTAATATATCTGAGAAGTCTGTTGTTTTTACGCGTCGGTCTTCATAATGATCTCAGTTGCAGTGATGTCCCACGCATTCATTGCATAGTCGCTCGTGTTCTCGAGAAAAAGATCGTTTCTGGCAGTCCTAAGAAACATTGAGAGCAATACACGGTATCTGTTTTTGTCGAAAGTTGATCGTGAAACAAAAGGGAAGCTTTAGTATCTCGATTCAGTATAATAATCGTTTTTGTATCGCTCTGTCTTTCGTTACTGAGCTATCAATCAATCGTTCAAAACTGGTCTGTGGTGGCGCTTTCAAATGGATTAGGATAACGGCTTAAGTAATCGACGAGTGGACGACGAGAATATTGTTGAGGAAAGTAGACTGATAGTATGTATCGCAGACGTATCGATCGTAATTTTTAGATGAACAACATGTTTGATGAGATCGATTTGTAGCAACTTACTTTGAAACGAAGGCATAGCATCAGTGGTCAAGAACACGATTCACAACCACCATCATCACCAACAA
Source organism: Amoebophrya sp. A25 (assembly GCA_905178165.1). Classification (NCBI taxonomy): domain Eukaryota; class Dinophyceae; order Syndiniales; family Amoebophryaceae; genus Amoebophrya; species Amoebophrya sp. A25. Next base: position 975,929 of record CAJINU010000028.1, on the reverse strand, counting down.
CCTCTCCTCTATCCAAAAACTGTAGCAAGAAACGCAATAGAGTTTCGTCTGAGTTTAGTCCCAGTACGTACGAAAACTTTCCACCCCATCGCATAAGCACCGCCACTCTTTGAGCTTGATTATCTAGTTTTTTGAAAGATTGCTATCCGTCTAACTTATTAAATCTTTCATCTATCTCCACGATCACGAACACGACAAGTTTGCAATTACAAGAAGAAAGATCTGATCACAACAAAGCACCTAAATAAATTCAGGAAGAAATATCTTCATATCCATCTATCAGTACAACTTGTACAACGAACAACAACAGACAAGATGTTGTGCAAGGGCGCTTTGGCACTGGAGATTCCGGGTATGGTAGAGGTGTCTACCTCCCGCAGCATGTCTCTGACTCAGCTGACTTCCGAGTACGACGTGGTGGTCCTCGATTTTTACACCACTTGGTGCAAAAAATGTCCGGAGGCTGCTAAGGAGATGCAACGCTTGGCTGAGAACTTCCCTGCTACAGAGGGCACCATCAAGAAGGCCGTTTTCGTCTTGGTGAACCTGGAGAACGATCTTGAAGGGGCTGTGGAATTCTGCGAGGAGCATGGTATCGAAAACACTTTCGGAAGCGACAAGAATGTTATGATGCTTGAACAATATGAGGAATCGTTTTTTAATGACTACAGCTCATGACAACAGCTCTAGGTGTAGCTAAGGTCATCGTACATTGTTTTTCTATCTGTAGAAGTTCTTTGGACACGTACATTGTTTTCCTCGTCTTAATCCCTTCGTCCAATCATATCTGTAGTTTGGATGGTGCCAACCCCTGACTCTTCTAACACTCCCAAGTCCGAGCTTCTCTCTGTGATCATTGACGATGACCTGTTGCCTTCGGAGTATGGAGTTCAGGGGATTCCTCACAAGACTGTCATCCGCAACGGCAAGATTGTGGCGAACGGCGTCGACGTAGATCTCGAGAAGGACATTGTCGCGAGTAAGACCATCCTCGAAGCAGAGGTCAAGGTTATGATGATATTTTGGTAGGTAATAACAACAAGCAACTGATCGATGTGTTTAAGGCTGTAGTTGTTACCTAAGACAACTCCTCCTATCAACAGGTGATAAGTAGATGCCTCCTAGTACTCGTAGCTGGTTGTCGTTTGTAGTAGCTCGCTTGTGAGAAGAAACAAATTAATAAATAAGGGGGCTCGGGCTCGCTCAAATGAATTAGTAACAATTACATCAAGGTGGATCGCGATCGACGTGCTGCTCCAGAACTCCTTCTAACAACACCACCACTGGAGATGATTCCTCTACTACCGGGTCGCCAGATGCCTCTTCTGATTCGGAGAGCGAGGAACTTTTGGGTAAGTTCGAGGATCGCGCCCGCGCTTTGTCGGTGTCCGCAGATTTGAAGGCGAAGGAGAAGGGTGAGCTTTTGCTCGCACACAACCAGCAACGCTGGGTGATGTTCCCTATCAAATATCCGGAAATTTGGGAGATGTACTAAGACATTTCAAATCAGGATTCAAAATTATCTTCTTGAACAATTTCCAGGCTGATCTTCATTATGGCATCGTCAAGTAGAACAAGCAAATATGCCTGAAAGCAGTCATGATAAACATCACTACACTGATCATCTCTACATGCACTACCTCCCGTTTTTAGGCAACTTCATCTCTAGAAACAACTCATACTCAATAGGTACAAGCAGCACGAGGCCTCTTTTTGGACCGCAGAGGAGATTGATCTCTCTCAGGATATGACCGACTGGGATAAGCTGAGTGCAAACGAGCAGCACTTCCTTAAGCACATTTTGGCCTTCTTCGCTGGATCTGATGGCATTGTGCTCGAAAATTTGAACCTGAACTTCGCATCCGAAGTGCAGCTGCCGGAAGCGAGAGCCTTTTACGGATTTCAGGCAGCCATGGAAAACATCCACAGCGAAACCTACTCGCTTCTGATCGATCAATACTGCCGTAACTCTACTTTCACTAGCAATTTGTATGATCTGAATTTGACTTAATACATAGTTGATGTGTCTGGAAGATGCTCATACTTAGAGGGTTCGTTCATTCTCTACTGCTCTTCCTCGTTGTTCTGATTTGCTACAAAAAATAGGTTCTTTTCCATCTACAGACAACTTTTCCATCTACAGACAATCTTCATCTTGAAATTTTCATCCTTCTAACTCTACTCAGGTAACGACGAAGCTGAGAAGACGAAGTTGTTCAACGCGATCACGACTATTCCAGTGATTGAGAAGAAGGCCAAGTGGGCCTCCAGCTGGATGAATGGAAACCTCTGCTTCGGTATGCGCTTAGTGGCATTCGCATGTGTAGAAGGGATTTTGTTTTCCGGATCCTTCTGTGCCATCTACTGTTAAGGCTTCCGCTTCCAAATCCATCTTGTTCTTGACAGACAGGCCTCCTGAAGAGGGTTTCGGGTTTTCAAGGGTAAAAGGTACTCAGTCTCAGGATGCCTCTGGAGATGGATTGCGGCGAGCGCTAATACGCGTTGAAGAAGCGTGGTTTGATGCCAGGTTTGACCTTCTCAAACGAACTCATCGCTCGTGACGAAGGTTTGCATGCGGACTTCGCGTGCTTGCTCTACAACATGTTGGAAAACCGCTTGCCGCAGGATGTTGTGCACGAGATCGTGCGAGGAGCAGTGGGAGTCGAGCGTGAGTTCATCTGTGACGCCCTCAGTTGCGACTTGATCGGCATGAACAAGAAACTCATGGGGCAATACATCGAGTTCGTGGCGGACCGACTGCTTCAGGCACTGCATTTACGGCTATACTTATTTTTCTTTCTTCTACTAGTCTAAAAACAGTATGAAGTGCTGTAAGTAGACGTACTAGTTGTAACAAACAAGAATGAATGACTATTATCGACCCTAGCAGGGTGATTAAATCAGAATCATCAAGATTGGATACAATTCTTCCTCTTCTTCTGCTTCAAGCTACACATCTAATCTTATACGACAAGCTGTTCAACGTGAAGAATCCTTTCGACTGGATGGAGCTCATCTCCTTGCAGGGCAAGACCAACTTCTTCGAGAAGCGCGTCGGAGACTACCAGAAGGCAGGAGTAATGAAGGCAGCAGAAACGACCACTGAGGGAGCGGGTAACGACGCTCACGCCTTCTCTATGGATGAGGACTTCTAGGTGGTGCTTTGCCATTTTGCTAGGAGCTGTAGTGAAGAACGAGGAGGATGAAAATGATCTTCATCTTGTCATAGCAGAGCTTTCAACTTCTACGTCAACGTAAGTCGTGAGGTCACAACGTATAGATAGATAATCATGATGGAACAAGCAAGTAGAAATTCTAATTCAGCGCAAGTAGTAGTAGTACGTACTATCATCTATAATCAGAAGGATTTGTGAGAATACCTACTTTTTTCAAGTTAGTTCAAATCGAGATTGCAAGAAGTGATGTAACTGTAACTGTGAGTACGTACTTTTTCACAAACCTCTTTCTAACCGTGTGCAGAGATGGTAGATACGATGAGTAAACAAAGAAGAACGACGTAGCTAGTTTTTTTGACCCTTAAGTAATATACATAAATCTACTCCCCACCTCCAAAATATATATTTATTCCCCAAAGGCAAAAAATGAAACGCAAAATAAACCCACTAACGCGCTTTATTTTTCGTTCGGATCATCTTATTCCTATCTTAGAACTAGAAGTCGAGTCAGCAGTCGCGGGAACAGTGTACTCAGTGGACTCGTCTTTTCGAAGACGTCTCTGCTGTTGTTTACTTGTTTCCCACAAGTATATTGTGAGCTCGTTATTGGTATAATCGCAGCTTTTGATATTCTTTATTTTCTCTCAACTCGTCTCGAATCTCACCAGGGATTGATAGACAGAGATTATTCGACTGTATGTAGTTCAGTCCTCGTTTAGTCTAAAATATAAGATAGTCGTTTACAACTCACCAACAATCACTATCCTATGGTACAATAACTTTGGGCGGAATTAATGATAGTAAATAATAGATGTAGATATGGACCAAGATCTAGCTACTACACAGGTCTGGGAACATGAACATCCTCAAGGTTTGTCGATAAAGCTTAATACAAGTAGTCACTGCATTCTTTCTGATTGCACATTACGCTTAGCGTGATGGTATCAAATATTTACCAAGATTGTATTTTTCGGCTCTTACCTCACGCTTACCAGTCATCAAGATCGCAGTTCAAGTGGCTACAAAATTGCAGTTCGAGTTTGTACTAGCAGTTGTTTACTACTTTTGAAAAAGGGGATATACGTCTTTCTATGATCATTTTTGCCATCATTGGTACTGGTATAAGAAGAACAGCAACAACATATTGAAGATAGTTGTTGCTTCTTCATTTCTTCGGTATGTTGTTACAGCGCAGAATCCTCGATCTCAAATTGATTCTTGATTGCTTCACGTTGTATGGGGACAACGCCTAGTGGGAGGGAGAATGGCAAAAAGCAGCTATCTGGGAAGGTGAACGCATACGAAGAACTAGCAGCACGAGCAGTGGAAGAAAATTACTAGTAGAAGGCTCATGATCCTAGCACTGGTAGCAAGGCTGACGATCTATCTGTTTTCAAACCTAGATGGATTTGAAAATTGCTGCGTTCGTTCAAAACAGAAGCTTGTCGAGAAGAAAAAGCATGGTATGAAGCTGTGTGTCCATCATGTTATAAATATTTGTTTTCTTATGAACCATGGCCTTTGAAGCTTGAAGATATCGGACCTAGTTTCGGTTTTTTGTCGCAGATCCGCAGAGGATTTTCTCTGTGTCTTTTCTGCTGACTACTACTGACCAAACAGGAAGTGAACACAAAGACAGCAAACTCTAGAGCTGAGCCACAAGAAAAACGAGTATATTGCTGGAGAAAAATGGTTTCGCGATGACGGAGAATGACTCCCTCAACAGTGGGCGCGTGAGGCGTCCCTCTGCTGTCATTAACAAAATACTTCGAAAAACACGTTGCAGTCCGGCGTCGGGAGGTGGGTGATGTCGGCCACCTTGAGTCTGTCCTGCATCCTCAATTCTGACGTACTTAGTAAGAACGACTACGAGACTATCCGACACGCGACAAGAATCTGTCTGTAGTTGGACTTCGAGAGCAATGACTGCAGATTCAATCCAAGTATCAAACTCCTGTCGTGTGTGTACTTGTCGGTGCCTGAAGCGAAAAGTAGCCTATCATGTCAAGATCGGAAGCAAGTGAGCGCTGTTCCCCTTGTATTTCCTGCCTCTGCATTACATTGCTCATTGGTTTTGCGCTTGTATTCCCCCGTTTGTTTGGTCAATGTCCTTTTTCCTGTCCAACAATAATATAAGCCTCATACTTTCATGGATTGTTCCTTGTATCGCTTTTTCTTTCGTTAGTCGATCGTTCAAAACTCTTGATCTGTCGTGGCTTTCCGTGATTTAGTCATCCGACAGCACACAAAAAGAGAAACGAGGAAGATTTGTTGACAAAGCGTTGATCCAAATACTTGAACAAATACTAAGTATGCTGGATCCAACATCAACGAGTGGAGAATATCGTGAACTTGGATTCATAGAGGTTTTGGTATCGTTTATATATCAGAGCGTGGTCGTGAAGAGGCATTTATTACTGTATACATAGAAGTGATTTGTGAAATTTCTTGTTTAAAAGCAATCATCAGACTCTCATCCATCCAAAAACTGTAGGAAGAAACGCAATCTGAGAGCTGAGTCTGAGTTTAGTCCAAGTACGTACGAAACCACATCTACTAAATCTTCGCATTTTTCATTAAGAGATCTTCATTGATTCAAGTACTATACCCCATCTCATACCTCCTTTTTGAGCGTGATTTTCTTTACAACGACTTTGCAACTACAAGAAGATCTGATCACATCATCTACAAAGCACCTAAATAAATTCAAGAAGAAGTATCTTCCACAACGAACAACAACAGACAAGATGTTGTGCAAGGGCGCTTTGGCACTGGAGATTCCGGGTATGGTAGAGGTGTCTACCTCCCGCAGCATGTCTCTGACTCAGCTGACTTCCGAGTACGACGTGGTGGTCCTCGATTTTTACACCACTTGGTGCAAAAAATGTCCGGAGGCTGCTAAGGAGATGCAACGCTTGGCTGAGAACTTCCCTGCTACAGAGGGCACCATCAAGAAGGCCGTTTTCGTCTTGGTGAACCTGGAGAACGATCTTGAAGGGGCTGTGGAATTCTGCGAGGAGCATGGTATCGAAAACACTTTCGGAAGCGACAAGAATGTTATGATGCTTGAACAATATGAGGAATCGTTTTTTAATGACTACAGCTCATGACAACAGCTCTAGGTGTAGCTAAGGTCATCGTACATTGTTTTTCTATCTGTAGAAGTTCTTTGGACACGTACATTGTTTTCCTCGTCTTAATCCCTTCGTCCAATCATATCTGTAGTTTGGATGGTGCCAACCCCTGACTCTTCTAACACTCCCAAGTCCGAGCTTCTCTCTGTGATCATTGACGATGACCTGTTGCCTTCGGAGTATGGAGTTCAGGGGATTCCTCACAAGACTGTCATCCGCAACGGCAAGATTGTGGCGAACGGCGTCGACGTAGATCTCGAGAAGGACATTGTCGCGAGTAAGACCATCCTCGAAGCAGAGGTCAAGGTTATGATGATATTTTGGTAGGTAATAACAACAAGCAACTGATCGATGTGTTTAAGGCTGTAGTTGTTACCTAAGACAACTCCTCCTATCAACAGGTGATAAGTAGATGCCTCCTAGTACTCGTAGCTGGTTGTCGTTTGTAGTAGCTCGCTTGTGAGAAGAAACAAATTAATAAATAAGGGGGCTCGGGCTCGCTCAAATGAATTAGTAACAATTACATCAAGGTGGATCGCGATCGACGTGCTGCTCCAGAACTCCTTCTAACAACACCACCACTGGAGATGATTCCTCTACTACCGGGTCGCCAGATGCCTCTTCTGATTCGGAGAGCGAGGAACTTTTGGGTAAGTTCGAGGATCGCGCCCGCGCTTTGTCGGTGTCCGCAGATTTGAAGGCGAAGGAGAAGGGTGAGCTTTTGCTCGCACACAACCAGCAACGCTGGGTGATGTTCCCTATCAAATATCCGGAAATTTGGGAGATGTACTAAGACATTTCAAATCAGGATTCAAAATTATCTTCTTGAACAATTTCCAGGCTGATCTTCATTATGGCATCGTCAAGTAGAACAAGCAAATATGCCTGAAAGCAGTCATGATAAACATCACTACACTGATCATCTCTACATGCACTACCTCCCGTTTTTAGGCAACTTCATCTCTAGAAACAACTCATACTCAATAGGTACAAGCAGCACGAGGCCTCTTTTTGGACCGCAGAGGAGATTGATCTCTCTCAGGATATGACCGACTGGGATAAGCTGAGTGCAAACGAGCAGCACTTCCTTAAGCACATTTTGGCCTTCTTCGCTGGATCTGATGGCATTGTGCTCGAAAATTTGAACCTGAACTTCGCATCCGAAGTGCAGCTGCCGGAAGCGAGAGCCTTTTACGGATTTCAGGCAGCCATGGAAAACATCCACAGCGAAACCTACTCGCTTCTGATCGATCAATACTGCCGTAACTCTACTTTCACTAGCAATTTGTATGATCTGAATTTGACTTAATACATAGTTGATGTGTCTGGAAGATGCTCATACTTAGAGGGTTCGTTCATTCTCTACTGCTCTTCCTCGTTGTTCTGATTTGCTACAAAAAATAGGTTCTTTTCCATCTACAGACAACTTTTCCATCTACAGACAATCTTCATCTTGAAATTTTCATCCTTCTAACTCTACTCAGGTAACGACGAAGCTGAGAAGACGAAGTTGTTCAACGCGATCACGACTATTCCAGTGATTGAGAAGAAGGCCAAGTGGGCCTCCAGCTGGATGAATGGAAACCTCTGCTTCGGTATGCGCTTAGTGGCATTCGCATGTGTAGAAGGGATTTTGTTTTCCGGATCCTTCTGTGCCATCTACTGTTAAGGCTTCCGCTTCCAAATCCATCTTGTTCTTGACAGACAGGCCTCCTGAAGAGGGTTTCGGGTTTTCAAGGGTAAAAGGTACTCAGTCTCAGGATGCCTCTGGAGATGGATTGCGGCGAGCGCTAATACGCGTTGAAGAAGCGTGGTTTGATGCCAGGTTTGACCTTCTCAAACGAACTCATCGCTCGTGACGAAGGTTTGCATGCGGACTTCGCGTGCTTGCTCTACAACATGTTGGAAAACCGCTTGCCGCAGGATGTTGTGCACGAGATCGTGCGAGGAGCAGTGGGAGTCGAGCGTGAGTTCATCTGTGACGCCCTCAGTTGCGACTTGATCGGCATGAACAAGAAACTCATGGGGCAATACATCGAGTTCGTGGCGGACCGACTGCTTCAGGCACTGCATTTACGGCTATACTTATTTTTCTTTCTTCTACTAGTCTAAAAACAGTATGAAGTGCTGTAAGTAGACGTACTAGTTGTAACAAACAAGAATGAATGACTATTATCGACCCTAGCAGGGTGATTAAATCAGAATCATCAAGATTGGATACAATTCTTCCTCTTCTTCTGCTTCAAGCTACACATCTAATCTTATACGACAAGCTGTTCAACGTGAAGAATCCTTTCGACTGGATGGAGCTCATCTCCTTGCAGGGCAAGACCAACTTCTTCGAGAAGCGCGTCGGAGACTACCAGAAGGCAGGAGTAATGAAGGCAGCAGAAACGACCACTGAGGGAGCGGGTAACGACGCTCACGCCTTCTCTATGGATGAGGACTTCTAGGTGGTGCTTTGCCATTTTGCTAGGAGCTGTAGTGAAGAACGAGGAGGATGAAAATGATCTTCATGTTGTCATAGCAGAGCTTTCAACTTTTACGTCAACGTAAGTCGTCACAACGTATAGATAGATAATCATGATGGAACAAGCAAGTAGAAATTCTAATTCAGCGCAAGTAGTAGTAGTACGTACTATCATCTATAATCAGAAGGATTTGTGAGAATACCTACTTTTTTCAAGTTAGTTCAAATCGAGATTGCAAGAAGTGATGTAACTGTGACTGTGAGTACGTACTTTTTCACAAACCTCTTTCTAACCGTGTGCAGAGATGATAGATACGATGGATTAGTGAGTAGTTACTTTTTTTGACCCCTAAGCAATATACATAAATCGACTCCCCACCTCCAAAATATATATTTATTCCCCAAAGGCAAAGAATGAAACGCAAAATAAACCCACCAACGCGCTTTATTTTTCGATCGGATCTTATTCCTATCTTAGAACTAAAAGTACTACGCAGTCGCGGGAACAGTGTGCTCAGTGGAGTCGTCTCTCCGAAGACGTCTCTGCTGTTGTTTACTTGTTTCCCATAAGTATATTGTGAACTCGTTATTGGTACTATTGCAGATATTCTTCATCTACTCTCAACTCTCGAATCTCACCAGAGATCGATTGACGACTCGACTGTATGTGTCATCCCGTGCAGTCGTTTAGCTTGAAAAAGGTAATAGTTTACTACATCAACTCAACGACAATCACTATTCTATGGCACAACACCTTTAGGTGGAATTCATGATATTAGATAATAGATGTAAATTATAGATGTAGATATAGATCAAGATCTACTCCTACAGGAGAGGTCTAAGGAGATGAAGATCCTCAAGACTTGTCGATACAGCTTACAAGTTGTAGTCATTTCTTAGCATTCTTTCGGATTGCAGCATGTGACGCTGACGTTCATCTCAAATATTTACCAAGATCGCAGTTCAAGTAGCGGCTACAACAACAACATCGCAGTTCCAGTTTGTACTAGTAGTTGTTTTATTGAAAACGGGGATTTGCTTCTAACCATGATCAGTACTGGAAGCAGAAGAGTCAGATTGCTAGTTGTTGGTTCATTTGGTATGTTGTTGCAGCTAAGAATCGGTCTGCAATCCTTGACTGATTCACGCTGTATGGGGACAACGCCTAGGAGGGGGTAGAACAGCTAAAAGCAGCTACTTATCTGGGAACAAGCTCGTGAAAGCATAAGTAGAAAGAACTAGCACTGGAAGAAAATCAGTACAATAGAAGGCTCGCGATCCTAGCACTAGTTGTAGCAAGGTTGATGATCTATCTGTTTTCACACCTAGATGGATTTGAAGACTATTGCTCTGAAGTTAGTTCAAAGGAGCTGCTGAGAAACAAAAAGCATGGTATGAAGTTGTGTGTCCATCATGTTATTTGTTTTCTCAAGATGAACGATGGCTTAGGGTTAGTTTGCAGATGAAGATTTTTGAAATTATAATATATGTTGACCTAGCTTCGGTCTTTTGTCGTAGAGCCACGACAGATGATTTTGTTCGTGTCTTTTCTGCTGACTAATACTGACCAAACTAACGACGTGATCTTCTTCTTCAGGGAATTAAAGCCTATCTAGTAATCAAAGCAACGATCGTTGATTGCTTCTTCATGAAGTCTAAACAAGCAGCCGCCAGAAGAACGGATAAGCGGACGCGTGAGATGATGTACGTCTGCTGTAAAATTATGTTCGAAACGATCACAGACTCCTAAGACACGGCTCTAGTATGCGCCAAAATCGGTTCTTTATGGTGATCACCACGCTTGTTGATGACAGATCTTGTTCTTGGTAATTACAGTGGAAACGCGCTGATCGTGTGGATCTGAAATCAATGTGCCACTAATTCTAGCTTCGAATCGATCTTGCGTACGCTATGAAGCTCTATTATTTGGATCTAAGGTCTACTACGTTTCTAAGGTCTACTACTTCTCTGTAAAATTCGTTTACGCTGTAAATACGATCTATCAATCTAGTACTAATCTTCTCTGCTTCTAGATTAATGCTTTCATACATTTTGGTCAGGTCCTCGAGCATAGCGTCCACCTCCAACTTCATGATGCTGCCTAGTATGATGCTGCCTACTATCTTCATCTTTACCCTTGTGGCTGTCGTATTCTACTAAGTTTTATTAGATAGTTTCGATTTGGATTTCCTCGTCAGCAAAAGTTAGTAGAAGAAACAAGATGGTGAACATTCTAGCTGAAGAGTGGACCGCCACGTTTGTGGGCGTGTACAAGCATGGACTGCGCAGTGCGTGTTTGCTCGAGTTGCGTCTGCTGGGTGCGGATGTAATCAGTGAGAACTTGTGTCACGAGTTGATCATTTTCCGGTTACCACGAAGACCGTTAGGGGACGCCTTTGAAGACTTACCACTTACCTTCGACATCTTGTTCCAGCCAATCGCGAGTTTTCGCGAAGGTGGAAAGAACATTGACGACTCTTTGGTCAAGCAAGAGCAGTTAGAAGATGAAGCAAGAACAAGACCATCTTCTACAATAGAAGATGTCGAAATTATCTCACCCACGACGGCCGCAAGTGGGGACTGGTGCTCTCCCTCACCATCGAAAAGTTGTTGTCCACCTCTTAGTACAGTAACCGCAGCGACGGCGACCTCTCCTGCAGCTGCAATACCGAAAAGTTGCCATCATTTCCTACAGTACTCGCAGCATTATCACCCGCCCATCATTCAGAAGGTGAAGGCTGCTGGAACAAACCAAAATTTCCCGCAGAAACTGAAGATCAGTACGCCTGAAGGTGTAGCGGAAGCCAAGAAACAGATCACGAATGCCTTAGTATCCCATGCTCCTCAGTGGCGTGACCGCATCGACCGACCGTGGCGGGCGACGTGCGAAAAAGTCGGGGACCATGGCGTGAAAACGATTGAACTCTGCCAGATGTTTGGACAGCTAGCGACGGAGAATCTGCACGAACGAACGGAGGCAGAGAAAAAGCAATCTCCAGTGACGATGAACGACTATGAGCTGGAGGTGGTTATATTTGTGAGCAATAAACAAGGAAACGAAGGCTCAAAACAATTCCCGAATGCCAAAGTACCAGGTGGAGGGCAAAATAAGAAGAAAAAGGGTTCTGCTACTGCTACATCTACAACTACCTCTTCTTCATCCTCTTCCTCTTCTCTGAAGCAGGTGGAAACAACTGCCGCCTCTGTTGCAGAGAACGATGAAAAGATGACGGACGACAGTACCCGCACATCCTCAAGTAGAAAAGCTTTACCCCAATGGATATCCTATGAAGATAACAACGGATCAGCACACGAAGAAGTAGGGGATGTAGTATCTCCAGACTCACTTGATGAAGGCACCTATGAGTGGACTTTGGCTAAAGACGCTTCGGCTAACCCTGACCTTGACTTGTGGTCTTTCGGGATCCGGTATCGGCATAGGAAAGCCATCCTCCGCGAGGGAGAGACGGGAACCAATACTGCAGTAGCAATGGCGCTTGCACTACTAACTTTGGAGCATAGCGTAGGTGGAATGGGAAGAGTATCGACTAAGCCTTTGCTCACCGTCCTCGATCCCATGTGCGGCAATGGAACTTTACCTATGATCATGGACATCGCTCGACAGAGGTTCAGTAACTACTGCAAGAACAGTACTTCTTCTAGATCAACCTCATCTTCATCTTCTACGTCTACGAATCATAGTAAAAAACGGCGGACGGAGACTTCTATGGATAAAAAGCCGCATATCTTAGATACTGTTCCTATCACCAGTACCACTACCACTTCTACGGTGGACAAACTAGAGGGATTTTCCTTACAAATATTTGGCGCAGACAAAAAAGACCTTGGATCTACTTTTACGAAAAAAGGGCTATCGTCTGACGGCGCTGCGACATCATCAACGATTTTGGGAGGACGACAAGTACAACAGACACCAGGAGGCAAGCTGAAAATTAAGAAATCACTTGCCATTGCCGTGGAAGGTGGAGATAAATCCATCAACACCGCGACCTCAGTTGATGCAGGAGGTGTAGAAAAAGCAGGGGATGACGATATTTTTGATAATACTCTTAAAGAATCAACATCAACTTCAAGCAGGAGAACTCCAAGTACCATTACATCTTCGACATCACGACCAAGCTGCAACATCACTTGGTTAAGCGAGTGCGACACGAGGCGACTGCCATTGAGGGACCACTCGGTGGATATTATCCTCGTGGACCCACCTTGGGGTCAGAGGCATGGGTCCCACACGCTTGTCCAACGTAATTGGAAGAAATGGGTGACCGAGTGGCTTCGCGTACTGCCTGTCGGTGGCCTTTTGGGTATTGTCACGATTCGGACAAAACAAGTCATGCAGGACTATGAAGCAGTATTTGGACCCAATACGAGGCAAGCGGCAATTGTTTTAGAGAAGCAAATGATGCTAAACAACAGTGGGTATACGCAATGCCAATTCTTCTTGTTCAGGAAAGTGAAGGATTGATGTATCACGTAAAAACTCCTTCGGCAATCTTAAAGCCTCATACCAACGCGCTTTCACTCCCTTTATTCTTCTCATGATGTTGAGATATTCATTCACACATCTGTAGCAGCCATGCAAAAAAAAAGCAAAACAGCTTGATTCGGTGCCTTTTTCTGTGTTCCCATGAATGCCCATGTGCGGAATTGGTACTGATCTTGCCTGCCGATAGAAATAAGATCTTCTTCGTGCCCACTGAAAACAGAAGAGTTAGCGATCTCTTATCGTCTTGTGAAATCATGAACGATAAATCTAGTCATTCTGATGAAGAAGTTGGAAAATGTGCTGCCAGTGTCTGCACTGAACTTTGTGCGAGATTAATTGTATTGTATGGTATTGTATTGTCGCAAAATCTCTCATCATGTTGATACGACAGTCGTCAAAATGACAATTCTTGCCACGACTCTGCTTACGCAACAGCATGAGCATGGCATGCTGTGTCTTTTCCCTTCACTCTGCACATTTCCTCTTTCATCTTGCACATTTGCTCTTCTTGCATGCAGCACAAATTCCGCACTCTACTACAACTTCTAGTTTCTCATGACAACTCTCTCAATCTAAAAATCGTGCTCAGGGAAGATGAACAATGTCGGAGACTCTAGTTCTTCGTTGCCGCACTTGTTAGGTCGGAAAACACTTTTGTTAGAAGATTCTTTTCTTGGACACGTTTAATGTATTCTTTTCACTTGGAGCATCTGACTGTTCGTTGTAGTCTTGTTTTCACTAGCATCTTTCTGACTGTTGTGCTCTGAAGCTGGTTCGCGTTAGTATATAATTGCTCCGATTGCTCTGACTCTTCTTATTGTATCTATTCTTTACATTTGATATCCATATATCTAGCATTTGAATCGGATTGGGACTCATCTTCATCTAGGCTCCTTTTGTATTCTCTACAGCATATTGAGCTTCTTATGATCTTAGTGTATCGATGTTGTGAGTCTCTTCATCCACTACATTGATTCTTGTCCTCCTTTACATTAGAATCATACAAATGTGTATATCTGTGTTGTGATACTTGTTTCTGACCTAATATGGTCGTAGTTTTCCTTTGATATTCTCGTGCATTTCATACTTATGCGTTCTCATACATTGCTTCTGTCAACCCGTAGTCGTTTCGTCTCTAAAACATCATCAAGCATTTCAAAATCAAAGATTTTCTAGTGATTTCATGCATTTTCTATTACTAGTACAAGCAACTGCTAGAACATACTATTGATGTTGATCATCATTCATCGAGAAAGAGAGTTTCTATTCTTAGGTAGTATTGCCTTGTTGATGAAAATTGTGTCTCGTTTCATCATTATTTTCAAAATTCAACATTTCAAAACAGATAGGGAACGTTGTGTGGCTAACCAAAGAAAAATAGGGGTTGGTTGGTGAAGAGGGATGGAGGATGGAAAGTGAAGGTGAATAGTTTTGTGTCTTATTGGTCTCGACACCCACGACTGAGGAACAGAAAAGCGCTACCAGTCCGTTGTAAACAATTACAAAAGACGAGGACGAAATTGAGAATATTTTCGAGATTGATTTGAAAGAGAACTATTGGGACGACGTGAAGCAACTAGAGTAGAGAGAAAAAATGGTGTCTTGATCGAATGAACGATACGAGTAGAACACTACCTAATTGGCTTTGAATGATTTTTCTATTTTTTGAAGTTCATGGCTGATTTACGAGTTTCTTTTTCTTCATTCATATCAAACCAACGGCCCATTCGAAGATATATCTTCAACATTGGGTGAAATTCTATCCTCTTCGCGCGACACGACCCTTGCTTCAATCGTCGACTGAAGAAACAACGGTGGTCAAGAAAACCTAACCATAACGGCTTCATCAACATATGAAATGACCTAAAATCGTAATCGTAATCTTCCGGAAACTAAGAACTGAAAGTCACAGTTCCTTATGTTTATAGACTACAACCTTAAATGCTCTCTGCCTTCCTCAGTCGTGTGGTAGAGAGAGATAAAAATGATGCCGACCAACTTGTTTTGACGAGAAAAGGACACGCTATCCGGGTCTCAGGACTGGTTAAGGCTTCTTCATAATGAATGATGATTCATTTCCACCAGTGCTTGATACTTCGTTCAGATGACTCCCAATTCTATCGTCGGCGTTTAGTAGCCTGTTTTACAAGAATTGGGTAGACCTGTTGTATCATTATGAAAAAAAATGAAGTCGAGAAAAAGATCAGGAGATGAAAGTGGAAATGAACCATCGGGTTCTTGGTGTCGACCTCTATGCTCTAAAGTGGAGAACCGCAGAGTCCGAGCCGCGTAGTAGCACATTCCAGCAGATTGATATCTGAAAACTTTTAGTGCGCGCGTTTTTTGTCTCTCTTTTGAAACTTCTTCTATGATGTTGTTGCTTGTGAGTTTTTGAGGTAGAATGAATCAGTATTAGTTTTGAAAGAATGAAAGATTGATTGCTGAATTAAAATTATAGGAAGGCTTTGATGATCTGTAGCCGAGCGAGCAACACACGTTTTCTTGTGTAATAGAAGGATCGATTGATGCAGAGTTTCTTTTTACACGATTTAACAACTACAAGTAATTCAACATTTGTTGGTCATGTATGGTTCAAGCCTCTCGGATGTCGTGTTGTTCTGTTCTCAGTGGCTCACACAAAGCCTCGTGCTCGACTGTCATCGGGATGATCTCACAAGACACGAATGTCAATGATCATGAATGCTACTTCCAATGCGCACTCAATGCACATTCAATGCATAATCATAATGATCAATGCGTAGACTAGGCACGTGTGTGCTGATCCTAGTCGTGCGATGCATGTTCAGTCCGATCCCTTCTGACATGCTTATGTTGCTGATGTATGATTCATCTTACCCAATGAACCAAACAGGGACTACACCAGCCAGAGATCGCAAGTCTCAGGCAGGAGTATCAAGATTTGCTTGCGTTCAAGATTCTGACTTTGTGTTTCCACTGAGAAACAACCAAGGCGCGGAGGCCTGTGTTCTTGTGGTCCAGCACTGGTCTAACCCTTGAGCGGCAAAAGTAAATACAATTGGAAGTAGTGTAGTAAATAAATAAATCCATCAATATGTCCTGCGAGGCCAAGGAGATCCTCAAGAAGTTGGGACAGAAGTCCGACTGGCGCGAGTGGCAACGAGCTGTACGTCAAGAAGCTAGTCGCCTAGGCTTACTTGAGAACTACACGAATGTAGTCAACGTGCCGGCCGTTCCACATGGTATACCGCAAGGCAATACCAGTCGTGAAGAAACGACCCGCCAGAAGTGGCGCAACCTGAAAGACGTAATCATCCGAAGTCTGAAAGGTGCGGCCAAGTCGTTCGCCGACAATCGGAATAACGATGGTGCGGTGGACGAAATGGATGCTGGTGAAGTTGTTGCTCTACTTCGTGACCAAGGGAACTTCAACGCGAACAATCGCCAGGAGCAGCGCATGAAGGTCAAGCCGTTGTCGGAGGGACTGATGAAGTTCCACAACAGCGACCAGCCTGCAGATGTCAAGGAGTTCCTCTCGAAGATCCGCGACATCATGAACCAATCGCCCACCGTCTTCCCGCCGGATGCAGATCTGCCCGACGCTGACCAACAGAACGGAGCGATCCTGCTGAAGTTGCCTGAGTTGTTCTGCAAGAACTTCATAGCGACTATCGAGCGGATGCAAGAACAAGATGTCCTGACATTTGACCAAATTGTAGACCGACTTGAGAAACGTCTCACAACGTTGATCGAGGAGGGAACCTACAAAATTGAGAACGACTCCTTCGGGAAAGCGTTTCCGGTCAATGTTCAGGAAACCTCGAATAAGCGTCCTCGTGTGTGATGATAAGAATGAGGATGGCGACGAGGTAGAGGCCAATAAGGCAGATGGTAAGACCTTCACTTCCGCCAACGCCCTCAAGCGTTTCAAGCAGAAAGAAAAGAAGAAGGCAATCGCCGAGGTCCACAACTCCTACGGGTACCAACCCAAAGGAGGAAAGAACGGCGGACAAAAGCCGAAGAAATAAGACAAAGGAAAAGGAAATGACAAAAATACCTATCCACCCCGCTGTGCTTGCTGCCACAAGGTTGGACGCAAGTCCTCCGAGTGCTGGCGTAACACACTCGCAAGCCCTTCAACAGGGACAGGGAAGCTGGACCACCGGAGCCCCAGCCATCTAGTAGCTCTAGGGGCAAAGGTGGAAAGGGTAATAATAGCGGCATGATCCACATGTCGCAGGTTGCGGAGATGCTCAGCGTCATGAACTCGCACAAGCGGAGCTGAGCGACGGAAGGAACCGTACGACATTGGGAAGCGTTCGCTGAATTTCGAAGAAGATGAAATAATGGCAAACGTTGTTAATCATGCTGATAGCTACAATACGCATGGATATAGTTTCACAACATTGAATACTAGAACATCAGAAGAAGCAGCTCTAGTCGATAGCTGTGCAAACAAATATCTTTCACGACACAGAGACGATTCCGATGAAATTGGTGACAACATTTGTAGAATAACAGGTAGCGCAGGCACTAAAGATGGAAGAATCGGAAAACTCAAGAACAACACACTTGGACTAGAGTCCGGAGCTTACTACGATTCTCTACCTGGAAACATAGATCGCGCATTGCCATGGTTAGGAGACGGAAACTGCTCGCAATCAGGGTGGAAGTTCAACTTCAAAGGCACTGGCGGTTGTATCGTGCACACGGACACCAGCCAGATGCTACCCATCAGAGCCCACCCACGCTTGCAGTTGCCCGCGCTCGCGTGTAGTTTCTTGGAAGACAAGCACGAAAATGGTTTCGCTTGCACATCAATGGAAGAAGGCGTCTCTAGTTGCTATCTCACGAGATTAGAACTACACAGAAGATGTGGACACTTTCACATAGACGGTTTACAAGTTGGCTGCCCTGAATGTGACCTACATAAAGGACAGCGAAAACCTCACGCAAACACTAGAGACGTGACCACCTACAAACCCGAACCCCTCAAACTACTTGCAATAGACTTGGCCGTAGGAATTAAACCTGTTTCAGTAAGATCTATGCGATGTGTTCTAGTTGTCATATGTGACGTAATTAAGAAGGCGTTTTGTCGACCGCTGAAGCTTAAAAGTGACTGTGTGGAGGAAATAGAACAAGTCATAAAAGGCATTCGACAGGACTACTCCTTATCGCTAGATGACAAGGTAGTATGGTTCATCCGGAGGGATGGCGAACCAGTCCTCGGTAGTGATGACATGACCAAACTCATGCAATCGCTGCGGGTCTCAGACAATCCGGCTGTTCCTTATAATCCGGAAATGAGTGGGACTGTTGAACGTTTTATGCGGGCCTTGTTTGGCAGCGTGAGAACAATGCTAACGAAGGTTGGTCGACGTCTTTGGTGTTACTGTGTTGAGTACGCTAGTGACTGCTGGGATCGTCTTCCGCATAATTACGCTAAAATGCCAGAACACGATGGAAAGAGTCCAATAGAGATTCTAGAAGCAAGAACTGGTAGAAATTCTTCCAAAAGCAAAATCGGCATGCTCCGCCGATTTGGTTGTCTTGTTTACTTTCGTGAACAAATCCAAGCCAACACTCCTGAACCCAAGCTCTCGGCCAAATACCGCCGTGGCGTCTTCCTTGGACTCTGTCCGAAGTCGTCTGGTTGGTTGGTTGCTACTTTCGCTCATGACGATCGTTGCAAGCTTGGATATCGATGGGCGGAATACTCTACCCTAGATGTCAAGTTCAGAGAGGACTATCTAATAAAGGACATAGACTGGCTTACGCCAGATAGAAAGGGCTTTTACTATGAGTGCGATGAACTGGAAAACTTGCAGCGTGGAGCGTCGTCGCTGGGCTCCCCCTTGATTGGGCAGTCAGTGCAAAGGCTGGATCAGCAATCGGGGTTCTCTGGCACGGAGCGCGCCTCAGGTGGACCGACCGGCATTCCCGAAGAACTATATGTTGAAACCTTAGACAAGAAGGCTGAGTCCGACGTGGCTGACTCTCCTGAAGGTGTTTCACTTGAGGAGGGGAAAGTTGAAACGAAGGATCGGATCTCTGACTCACCTAGTCCGACTAGATCGAAAGCGCTATCTCCCGCACGTGTTGTGGCAGGCGAACGCCATACACACGGCAAGAAGCGTGGCCGACCAAAAGGAGCCAAGGACAAGGCTGGAGGAAGGATTCGTAGAACAAAGAAACAGATGGAAGAACTCAGAAAGAGTTTAGCGCTGTTCGCAAGTGCTATTGGTGGCACGTGTGAGATAGACGAAGACGAGGAAATCGTCGAATCACGTGTGATACTGTCCGTTGCCAATGCATTAAAGAGTCCTGAAGCTGAAAAGTGGAAGGAAGTCATTGACATTGAGCACGCGAGACTACTAGCCTTTAAAACGTGGGAAGAAGCTACTGACGAGCAGCTAGCAACCGCGTTGCGGGCTCTACCAATTGCCATCATACTAACACGAAAGAGATGTGGAAAATACAAGGCAAGAGCCTGTGTACTCGGTAATTTAGATCGTTCGGGAGAGCTAAACACCTTTGCTCCCGTGGTATCGCATGCCGCTAATAGGTTGCTCCTCACTTCTGCTGCGTCAGAAGGGGACTATGTGATCCCGTTCGATTTAGATTCAGCGTTCCTCAATGCCGAACTCGATCGAGATGTCTACTGCCGTCTTCCACCCATCTGGGCGAAGCAGCATGGATACGAGGTCGCGAAGCTCAAGAAAGCTCTATACGGCTTGAAGGATGCACCACGAGCATGGTTCAAGAGGTATCGCGAGACTCTAGCCAGTCTTGGTTGGGAACCGTGTACTTCTGCGCCTGGATTGTGGCGCAAACCGAGCAGCAAAGCACCGGGGAAGTTCCTGAAGATGTCTGTCTATGTAGATGACAATCTTGCTACAGGTCCTGACCAAGATGAGCCCAAGACCGAACTAGACCTCATTTTCACACGTGCTCCAGGCCGTGCGATTGAAGTCGAGTCAATTCTAACCCCCTGGGGTCTCGAATGGCTAAAGTTCGACTTCTTAGGTGCGATCGTGTACTATGGCCGTGAAGCTAAGTCGTTCAGACTGTGCGTGGAGCAGTACATCGATAAAATTGCTAAGAAGTATGAAGTTCAACTAGGGAAACCGGTTTACTCGCCCAACTTTGACGAAACAACTTTGCTTGAAGACGGGATCAAGATAGTTGATGGGTATCCCTTTCGTGAGGTAGTTGGTGCCTTACTATGGGTAGCTGTAACTGCGCGCCCGGATATCTCTGTTCCGGTAGCAGCGTTGGCTAGACATGTCAGCAAACCCACGTCAACAAGAATGGCCAAAGCAGCCAAGAAAGTCCTAAAATACCTGGTGTCAACAAAAGGCCAAGGAGTAGAATACTCACCAGAAAAGGAAGAAGAATTCAACAAAATATATGAGAAACTTCTACCAGAAGGCAGAGACATGCCAGAAGTAAACATATTCAGTGATGCTGGTTTCGCGAACTGCGTCAAAACAATGAGGAGTACTAGCGGCTCCATAATGTACTACAAAGGTACACCCATAGCATGGAGAAGTAATCGACAAACGGTTAGAGCCTACTCAACGGCTGAAAGTGAGTATATTGCAGCCTCTGACACGATAGTGCTCAGTGAGATGCATGACTTCGCAGACTTCTATAGGCCTCCTCCAACTCAGTTGGTACACACACAGAACGGCTTGTCTCCCTCCTTAGACAATGCTGTATTGTGGATAGACAACCAGTCTGCGATCACAACAGCCAAAGCAACAGACGCTCGCCCTAAAAGTAGACACTATGCTTTACGTTATCTAAGAGTGCGCGACGCTGCTAGTAAGATCGTGTTCTGTCCTACCAACTTGATGAAGGCAGACCCACTTTCGAAACTAACCTGCAGTGCCACTCAGCGTAGACTTATCCTACACCACATAGATAACCCGATAACTACATGTAAAGAAGATAATTGTGAGTCCTCTGATGATGAAACAGATGGGGATGATTTAGCTTATTATAGCGTAATATATTCGGTTTATTTCGGTTTCTAAACCACCGTAGCCAAGTCACATACACTAAACAAGAGATGTGATTACCGTGACTCAACACACAGTGAGGCGGTCACGTGAGACGGACTTCAACCCGCATCGATTGAGGAGGGGTGCTGGTCATGTATGGTTCAAGCCTCTCGGATGTCGTGTTGTTCTGTTCTCAGTGGCTCACACAAAGCCTCGTGTTCGACTGTCATCGGGATGATCTCACAAGACATGAATGTCAATGATCATGAATGCTACTTCCAATGCACACTCAATGCACATTCAATGCATAATCATAATGATCAATGCGTAGACTAGGTACGTGTGTACTGATCCTAGTCGTACGATGCATGTTCAGTCCGATCCCTTCTGACATGCTTATGTTGCTGATGTATGATTCATCTTACCCAATGAACCAAACAGGGACTCCACCAGCCAGAGATCGCAAGTCTCAGGCAGGAGTATCAAGATTTGCTTGCATTCAAGATTCTGACTTTGTGTTTCCACTGAGAAACAACCAAGGCACGGAGGCCTGTGTTCTTGTGGTCCAACAACATTCAACAATCGAAAATATAATTGGATCTTAAAAATCAGTTCGTAGTTTCTTCCAGCATATAATTTTTCCGTTCACTGCAGTAAGTTTCGACATACTAGAGTCATTCAATACAGTACAAGGAACTCCTCCTCTGTGGCCGCTGCGACGATGGAGCAGGAGAAAAGACCACATCAAGTTCATCTAGAGCAACCGCAGACGCAGGCGATCAAGATGGAGGACTTCAACAGTTTCTTAGTAGAAGTCTCAGCTGAAGAGGCAAAGGCGCATGATCAACAACAACTCCCACTCTTTCCAGCAATCAATCAGGATGGCGATGACTACGAAGATCAAGACACAGATACACTTGCCGGCCTTTCGCGACCTAGTAGTCGGAGAAGCAGCTGCGGTTATATCAAAGAAGAGGATCATAGCTCTAAAAATAACATCAGAAGTGGTGATCGTGATCTCCAGAATATTAAGTCGTTCGCTGCTCGCCCACGCGCGTCGACGACCTCAACGGTATCAACCTCGTGCGGCACAACCACAACGGCTGCGTCGTCTCAGCACAACCGCGATTTTAGACAGGTTGTGCCCGATCTGGACCAAGAACAGGAAAAGAAACCAACTGTCGGTCAGCGTCGCCGTCTAGGGATTTGCAGTCGTGACCGCAAAGTGTTTGGCGCCTCTATGCAGGCGATCCTGAAGGAGTTGGAGAATTGTGCCGGAGACAACCTGGAAGCAATTGTTTTTGGGGATGATTGTATCCTCAACAAGCCAGTCACAGAATGGCCGAAGGTGGATTTTTTAATTTGTTTTCACACCCATGGCTTCCCGCTCGACAAGGCCTTGGAATACATCGCTCTGCACAAGGAGCACATGGTTTGTCTCAACGATGTTGCGTTGCAAAAGGACCTGCTTAGTCGTGTCTTTGTGTACGAGACGTTGCGAAAAAACGGCATTCCGTGTCCGGATTTCACTGTTGTTACACATGATAAGGAACGAGCGCACACAGGGGACGCTGATCTTTTTAACACTGCTTTCGTTGACAACGATCATGCTGACGACGATACGCGCAGTGTGTCGTCTGCGGACAGCATCAATTCGAACTCCAACGAAGCGGGTGGAACGTCTTCTCGACTACAACATGGTGTAACTCGTCATGCACATCAACCGCAAAACAGCGCCGCTACATCTTCCGAAGACCAGCTTCAAATGCATCAAATTTGTACTACGTCTCCAACCTGGCCTGTTGAGGATGAGGATTGGCTTGAGTTTGCTGACGGGCGGCGACTCCGGAAGCCTTTTGTAGAGAAACCAGCGAGCGCTGAAAATCACGACATCCATGTTTACTACCCGACGACCAGTTATGGTGGTGGGCTCACCAAAATCTTCCGCAAGCAGAAACTTAATGGGGTGGTTCGAAGTAGTACGCACCACGAAGAAAGCGCGCCTATCAGACGAGACGGAACATACATTTATGGCACATGCACAGTAAGGGAAGATAAAGTCTTCTTTCGTTGTATGGTTGTATGATCTTCATCTAGTATAGTATGGTGTTTGAGTGCGATGTTTTAGTATCATCTGCTTCCAGTGTGATCTTTCTTCTAGAAATACAGTATGATGATCATCATCCAGTGAGAATTCATCATCCAGTGAGAATGTTGTTCTAGTAAGAAGCTGTACTTGAAGTATGATCTTCCTTCCAGCAGTGTGCCTCTACCTCCCTCCTATAGCGAAAAATAGTACGATTTTCATCTAATCTCTCTACGAACCATTTTACCACACTGCTGGCGTGGATTTGAAAGTTTACGCAGTCGGTCTGGACTACGCTTACGCGGAGGCGCGAAAGGCGCCTGTGGTAGACGGGTATGTCGAGTTTGACGACCGAGGAGAGGAAAGAAGGTATCCGATCGTCCTGACCCCACAAGAGAAACGAATAGTAGCGGAAACGGCTAAGTTAGGACTTCGACGTCTGAATATGAGATGAAGAAGAAGAACAAATAGCTCTCCAAAATCTACCTCTTGTCAGGCATATCAATCAATCAATGTTCTCGTTGAACTGTTGGGTATCATAATGTGTTCAACTCCTGAGAAGTATTCTTGTTGGAGTACTACTCGATATAATGTACTAGTCTCTAATCCATGCCTTCAAGCAGTGCATCTGCGGCATAGACTTGCTACGGCATCCTACTGGAACGGTGGTTGTGGATGTGAATGGGCTGTCTTTTGTGAAGAAGCGGCCCGTCTATTTCAAAGCGTGCGCTGAAGTCCTCGGTCGACTCTTCCGTGAGTACCCTCGTGGCTCCTGGTGGGAGGAAGTGGTCAATGCTCGAGCCTCTAGTGCCACTGGTGGGGATTTTTTTGCACTGCAGCAGCAAGCCATGCGCGACCACCTTGATTTGAGTTCTATCCCGCATTTGCAAAGCACAAAGGAGACATTGTACCGCAATCCAGATCTACTGCTTGGGGGACCTGCCTCCAGACTAGAAGAAAACGTGCAGGTTGATGCAAATACAATTAAGAGTAGGTTAAAGGTGCTTTATTTCTTACCGCTTTTTATGCCTCTCTCCCTTAGGATGAAAAGGGCATAAAAAGCGGGGTAAGCGAGCACCAAAAACCTACCTCTAACGCAACTTCTTCTCCACCTGAGCAAGTCGTTGCGGTTCTGGGTTGCCTGCGCGCAGCAGAGTCGACGCCAAGGGAGAAAACCAAGGCTTTGGCATTTCGCGTGCCAGGTCTTCTAGAACTTTTGGGACACGAGACGGAAGTCACGCTTCAAAATCGTGCGGAACTGGACAAGGTTCGCCAAATCTTGGCCAATCCGAGCAATTCCGCGTCCGTGGAACCTCGGGAGAGCCTGTCGAAGATCGTCGAGCTTCTTTCTTTATGGGATCCTTGTTCTGGTAGTTCTTCATCAATCATTGTTCTGGAGGTAGTTCTTCATCCGTTTAATGATGTTTTATTCAGGTGATTCTCCGTTTAATGATGTTTTATTGTTGTACACATGTGAAAGATTGTAGTACACGACAACACCTCTGAGGTCCTACTCGGTCTCATCTAATTTCTGCGCATTTTTTGCTTGACCAGGGTATTAAAGGCCGGTTGTTGAAGCTGAAGCTAAAGCGGCATGTGGTAGACACGGAGAAAGTCTGGCTTGTTTTGAAAACGGGTGGAGACTTGACCACTGAAGGCATGCTCCAAGCAGAGCGACTCGGATCTTTCTTCAGAAATCAAGCATATGAAGGAGAAGACATTGCGAAATTGCATCAGGCTTACCGACATCGACTTGAACTCAAGGTTACTGACGACGGATGTCAGCTGGGAACTGCGGCGGTACTAAGTACTCGTAAGTGTCAATGATTGCCTTATAAGTGAAGAG
The DNA here is from genome assembly GCA_905178165.1 of Amoebophrya sp. A25. Lineage (NCBI taxonomy): Eukaryota > Dinophyceae > Syndiniales > Amoebophryaceae > Amoebophrya > Amoebophrya sp. A25. The sequence goes on along the minus strand of CAJINU010000028.1, from coordinate 950,722 downwards.
TGACATACAGCACGTAAAATTTGCAACCACAAATTTTATAACAACCTGCTTACATCTATAAAAATTGAAATACAAACAGGTATTTGCAAAAACCTTGTTGCAGACCAGTGGTTCTTTGCCACAGAGTGCTGTTGCCTACGTGAAAGGCATTGGCATTCCCGGCACAGCGGCTCAGAAACGCGCTCTTGCAGAGGCACGTCCCCGTCTCTATCAGATTTTGAACTCTTCGGAAAATGATCCAGAGGAAGTTGCTTCCTTCTTCGACGAACCGGCCGTTTCCCAGGTGGTCCGCGACGTAGTGCACGACTACAGCTCCCTCAGAGGAGCGCTATTGCACGTGGCATCGTTGGTAGCCTATAGCCGGATCAGCGAAACCATGTCTAGCTTAGGGACAGTGTCTACAGCTTCAGAGTCAGGAGACGCGGAAGCTAGAAAAATGCTCGAACGCTGGACATCGGTTAGTCAAAAATTGGCAGGAAGAGATCAGGTAGATCATGTCTCTCTCGATGGGTAAACATGTTTGTACTGTTGTTAAAACAACAAGAAGAAGTATAAGCTGCTCTTCATGATTTCTCCAATTTCCTAAGTAATGTATACAACGCTTTTCCAGGTTAAAGCTCCAGCTTCTCCTGCTGTAGCTTCTGTTGAAGAACAGTCGAATGCACCAACGAGTGACACCTCGTCCTCCTTGTTTGACATCTCGGTTTTCCCCACCTTGCATTGGATGCTGGCCTATGATTTTGGGAAGAACCGGGACCTTCTAGAACGCATCCTACCTGCGGCACAGGAACTGCGACAGCTAGTCCGACGTCTAGCCATGATCATCATCCCCCAAGAGTTCGGCTTGTTGCGGGAGGACAAGGTTCGAATCGCTAAGCAAGTTTTATCACCGTACCTACGCGCCTTTCGGAATGAGCTTCGCTCTATACTAGACCCCCACGCACACGCTGCAGAGCAACTCAAGACGCTGAAAAGTAGTGGATCTCTTCGGCAAGGAGTGGGAAACTCCACAGTTCTTTTTAAGGCGAAAAAAAGATAAAGATCTCTTTGGCAGTCCCCTGCACAGATTGATATTTTGTGCAAGAGTTAATGACTTGTAAAGCAAGGAGAGTTGATACATTGTACTTGTACATAAGAGATACTACTAGACGCGAATTTATTTTTACAAACAAGATACTCTTCTTCTTCTTCAAGAATCATCCTTAAATGCATCCTCTAATACATCTCAAGCAGACGAAGCAGATGAAGACTTTCCGGCAAGGGGAGACTTTTTGGGCGTGCCGGTTGTTGTAGACGAGGAGCACTCACCCGAACCCGATGACCATTTGTTCCTGGTTAACAACAACAACAACAACAACAACGACGACGAACGCAGTGGGCAACAAGGTAGAACCTCACGAGGAGAAGATCAAAAGGTTGAGACGAATAACAACAACAATATCAAGGATAGTAGTAATAGGAATGATGATGCAGATCATAAAAAGCTAGGAGCTGGAGCATTGTTATGGTCAACGTTTAGTGTCCATCTTTCTCGGCATCTTGGTCCCCTTTTGCCTTGTGTTCTCATGAAATACAAGGCACGACAAGGGGTCAAGATGAGAGGGCCGAGATGCAACCTAGCAGACTCTAACATTGGAGGCGAGCAAGGACTACAAGACCTCGAGATCCTCTGCTTCCACGATGGATATAGCAAAAAGTAGTAAGTTGGGCCCACGACGGAAGAGTATCTTGTTCTTCACGCGAAAAAGCATCTTGCTCTCTTGTTAAGGCAACCAGGAGAGCATCCTTGTTCTACTACAGCCTTGTTCTACTACAGCATGGTCCTAGGTTTCTCTCCTTTCAAGCGGACACAAAGAGGGCGCAGGGAGTTCATCCTTTTCAAGCAGAGAAAACAAGCCTCACAGAAGATGCGACCGCCATAGACTAGGTCTAATCTTGGTTGCACTTGCTCTTGTACCACGATGTGGCGCTGATCACCGAGGTCGAAACAAGGGAATTCTTGCTTGGGCAGCTTCATTCCCTCAATGCTCTGGCGCATTTGCTGTTGAAAGTGACTACGTCGGGGAAAGTGATCGTGGAATTTTCAACAGGAATTAAAGACCAAGAAGGTTCTTCTAAGTACTCCAACAAGTGCTGCAAGCAAATAGATTCAGGGAGAGGAAGCAGGCAAAGAGATGTTGGACAACAACAAATACTACCGGCCGACGAAGATCTAGGTCATCAAGTCAATCGTGGTCAACATCAACATCATGTATACTTGCAGTCTCGCGTGCTCTGTCGTCACTCACAAGAATATTTTCTCTCGTGGCTGCAAGCGGCCTGCCAAACCACGTGAAATAACAAGTCGCTCGTATAATGAATCAGCTAATGCTCGAAACCCATTGATGTTGATGAAAACAAGAAACACAAACATATTGAACAAGTAGACTTATGTATCAACCTGTTGTACGTGTACCTAACACCAAATAAATCTTCAGCTTCAGCATAGAACTCTGCGTATCCTACTCGCACTCCTACATCCTAGAACTCTGTTCAATAGTTCTTATTCTGGGATGTAGATGCCATTGTAGGAGAAGCGGGAGAATGTAGAAATTAACTTCAATTATCCCTAGAAAGTAGATAGATTTGTTTTGTTATTTTTTTGGGTGATTTTTCTTCGCATACGCATTGTTGTTCCTTGTTCACGCTCACGATCCGACTACTGCAGCAATACGTGGGATGAGTCAATAAACTAACAGTGACTGATTGTTTCGAAAAAAATCGAGGCCCCTCGATATCTTCAAAATAGTTCTTTCCTATACATAAGTAGTCAATTTTCCGTTTCCCACAGTACATAGGTGGGTCCTTTTTTTTTTAGGAGAGAGCTCATTTCTCACCCGATATTCAGATATCGTCATGGAGATCTTTGCAGGATAGTAGTCGTAGAAGGGGTTAGTAGAGGCAGGGTGCATAGATGTCATTCGCGGGCGTAGCAGAGTAGATAGGGTTGTAGATGTGAATCGTTCGCGGGGAAAGCCAAGGGCGGGTAGTTACAGTGTTATTCTTGATTCTTTTGGGTGTGACAAACGTTGAATCTTCGTAGGTGTCCCAGTCTAAGACATTCTGACACCCATCGTTGTTCTAATTTGTCGAACTCAGATGATGACTGTTGAAGAGAAGAGGACTACTCCACAAATATTAATGCGATGCATCAATTATTTACTATCCTCTAGCGGACGAGCCGGAGACTACGAGCGCCGTTGTTGTGTTAAGGAGTAACACGACAGTCGCCAACTCTCATTCTACAGTTGCTGGTATAACTGTGGTCTAGTGGTGTCGGAACAGAAACATACTACAAACGCGAAGTCAATAGATCCGCCCTAAAAAAATGACATTCGTTTTCTTATCTAAATTTCTATCGATGTTGTACGTAGGTATGATCGAAGCATAAACAGGAACTCGACTTATGTCCATCATCAAGTAGAATCAATTATAGACTTAGTTACAGGTAAATCAACATCATCTTTTCGGGCTACTTCTCAAGAAAGTCTTCATGTCAATTATAGGTATCAACATCAGGAGCTAAAACGTTACACGACATCAACAACACGTTCTACTGAATAGGTATGAACAACAACACGAAAAATATTGGCTACTAAGGATTTCGTTAGTGAGTACACGACAAGCACGGGAGGGAGAATGTGTAAGTCCGAAGCCTCCAGTATGTTCGTTAATTCGTTCTTTTTTCGAGGTTATCTGATTTCACACTCTCCACACCTCAGCCCCTGTTTAAATGGAAAAGAGCTGGTTGGAGTGGTACTTGCGAACGTGCATTTGTCGTGCTTGTTCTAGTAGAGAGACTGAGACAAGAACTCAAATTAAGACCACGTCAACATCGAGGTATAATTTCATAGTGGTAATTTGATAGGACGATTCGTATCTTAGACGTATAGGAACAAGTCATGAATCTTTAACACATCTATCAGATAGAACTAGGACGACGGCCTAGTTTCTACACGGAAGAAAGGAAAATGATTCTCTAGCAAGCGATAAATGGGACACTACTCCTACTAATGATGTTACTTCGGGCTCTGGGGAGGTAGTTCAAGATTATCAATTTCATTTTCAATATGGATTAACACGAAGTAAAAAAGGGCATCTGAGTTGTGAAGAGATGTTAAAGAAACAAATGGCTTGTTGACCCTGGTCTGTCAATGATGTTTCATGCAGAATCTTCCTAGTGGTCAAATCCAGAATCTTCCAATGACTCATGAATGAATCTTAAATTTGCAAGAACTTGCTCCTTTTTCTTCTACTCATCTGCGCAGGTGGCCGTCGAGCAAAACAGAGATGAAATTCCGAGAGGGCTTGAGTCATCTTCTTCTGGCGTGAACAATGTCGTTTTGTTCGCTGTTTGATGGTCAAGTCTCTGTCACATCTAACTCAGATCCTTGTAGGAGAGGACCTAACCTATCCTTGTAGGAGAAGACCATTCATTCTTCAGACACAAGAGTGGGTCTGAATGCCACGACTGAGAGGAAAGAACTGAATTGTCTCGATCCTGTGCCGACGAGCGAAGGACTTACACAACAGTACTTGTTCTACTACACTACTTATGCTGTTACTACTTGTTCTACTACACTGCTTGTCCTACGAGGCTATGGATCGTTGGTCGCCACCTAAAATGCTTCTTTCGCGCTTTTGCAGAGGTGGACGGTGATTCGAAGTAATTCTTTGAAAAATTTTTTAACTCTGTTGTTAGTTTAACTCTATTGTTAGTTTTTGTCTTCTTTCGTTTGTTTCCTTCTTTACTCCAACTTCCTTTTGTAGTAATTCAATATCGTGTAGTCTTGGAAACAAGTAGAATATAATTTACGTCCTCGGTTGTCTATTAATTTGATTGTTGAGAGGAGGTTCTTTATCAGTTTCTAGTCAAAACAAGTAGGTGTAGGAGTAGGACAATATCGACAGCAATCCCCGTTTTTCCCAAAGCTATGACGGAATCGCAGTCGTCAAGTGGTCCTTGTGCGCAAGGCGAGAGTTATCTTGCTACAGCTGCTACGATGCCAAGTGAAGGAACATGGAAAAGGGAGAGGGTGCGCACGCAAACCTTAATAGAGGACAGCAAAGCAAGCTCACTCCTGGGACTAATACATGAAACATTCGTTAGAGCTGTCCTTCGGAGAAACAGGATAGGGAGACTACTAGCGCTGTGCCCATTGCTGCTTTCTGTTATGTTGAGGGTTTCAAGAAAAAATGTAAATTTTTACTCTTCCGTTTACTTGACCAGCTTGAAACGGCTAAATTTTTGCTCACATTTTCTTTCACGCGAACGAATACTACTTACTAAAATCAACGGCTTTTTCCAATCCTTTTCGAAAGTACAAACTTTTAGTTATCCCTTTCTCAAGAACATGACGTTTGCTTTTCCGAGCGATTATCTGCTCTAATCGTATCCACTGCCTCGCTTCGTGGATCCTTGGTGTGAGCGCAATTTCTGATCTGCGCCCTGACGACTACAGCCAGAATGGGGTAACCCTGCTCACGGCAGATAACTTTGATTAAGGCACACGACAATTCATATTCATGTAAATGTATTACAAAGTATTTATTACCTCAGAGGTTTTCTTCTGGGATTGATTCTTAGGTGGGTACTTATGCCCGTAAATAGAGATGAAGATTGGGCTCTAATTTGCAGACTTCATAACCAGTCACAAATATGTTTTGGTGCAGTTTTATGCGCCATGGTGTGGGCATTGCAAGCAGTTTCGAACCGAATACATCAAGGCAGCTCAGAAACTTCAGGAACGGGGTATTTGATACTGGCTTCTAAGCATACTCAGTCACTGGTGTGCATGTTACAGGTACATCTCAATGTAAAATCTAGATCCACTGAAAGGCTGTACGCGGAAGATTTAATGAGGAAAGAAAGCACACCGCCTACTACTTACCTACCCGCCACCCACCCGCCTACCAACACCATCAAATCAGATCCTCCGATCCCTTTTGGAGTTGTCGATGCTACGGTGGATACGAAATTGGCGGAGCTCTATGGCGTCCGCGGGTATCCGACACTAAAATTCTTCGTATCGGGAAAAGTTACGGCGGTTTTTCCTGTACTTATATTCTTCTACCCTGTGAGCGTTCTTCTACCCTTACAAGACAGCTTGTTCTACCCCTGATAATACATGCAAGGCAGGAAAAGAACACGCACAAGTCCAGGGGTAGATGCTTCATCTTCCCAAGATGGCAAAATAGGAGATTATACAGACGACACAGACAACATGGAAGATAACCTAGTTCTTCTAATAGAAACATGGAGTATGCTGGAGGGCGCATGTGGGACAATATAGTGGCATGGGTGGACAAAAAATCAGGACCAATCTTGGTACACTTGAAAACTGCAGAAGAAGTCAACGTTTTCTTTGACGCCAAAGCAAAAGATGCGACTCCAAGTGGTATGAATAAATATGTTATTGTTCGTTGATACAAATGTAAAAGATGCGACGCCAAGTCGTGGTATCAATGAATTATATGTTGAAACGTTTTTAATCTCTCCATTCCTGAACATGAGGAGAAATGCAATAAAGGAGGACAAATATAGTTAGAAACATTGCAAAATTGACTGGGTATATCATCATATCAAAGTAAAAACGTTGTCGAAGCAAGTTCTCTAACGTAAACGTTTTTGATTTCATTACCCTACCACGACTTGCAGGTAGTTCCGCTGCTATTGGGGGTGGTATTGTGGTCGCGTTTTGCGACGATCCGGAGAAGATTGAGACGCTAGAAGATGTTGGCGTAACCTTTGACGACATCTTTTTTGGACTGGCGCCGAACTCTTTACTGCGGCAAGTAGTAGACGACGCAACTATCGCACGCGGACAGGCTGTTGTGGACGCGGAAAGCAGCGTGAAGAACTTACCAAGTGTCAAGCTATGGTGTGATACAACTTGTTCCTTGATATAATTCGATGATTCTTCTATAACACCATCATTTACGCAGATCATAGACCTAAAAACATATACATCTGATAATGGTTGAACCAACTACTGGCCCAACCAAACCCAAACCCCGCGCCTCACTTTCTAATGCAAATCACGGATGGCGACGTCGTCTATATGCGGTACCCCTTCGATGAGGGTGCGGCAGTCGCGCCTATTGTGACTCCGGATGCTATCTCGATTAAAGGGCAAGAAGAGTACTGGGAGAGGGTCGGGGACGACATCAGATTCTTTTATGGTCAGCTTTTCTCCATCTTTCTTCTCGGAATGTGTGTGGTATCCTTTTCTTTTTCCATAGAAGGATACAAGGGAAAAGGTGCCATCCCTCTGGTATCCTTTTCTTCCCATAGTACATAGAATAAAACAAGGGAAAAGTAGGTGCCAACATGGAAGTAGATCAGACACGCAGACACTGAGATATAGTCCTCATAAAGTTAACTCTAATTCTTTATTGCGGTCTACAGTATGCCAAACGTCAACGTATTTACCGGAGAAAACGCAGCGTTGCTATTCAATGACCCAAGACCCATGCTCGTCTATTTCCGAGACGAAGGACGAGGTATATTTCTCATTTGTTGCTATTTTTGAGGAGTTTCTTTGAGTTGTTTGCTGGGAAGAAGATAAAACTACTGGTGAAAGTCAAAGTTAAATTGTGTAGCACAACCACGTGTTCGAATACTTAATAAGTAAGTGCTATTAACCTAACATTGCCTGTATTTCTCGGCTCTTATCTCTTGCTCACCAGGTGCGCTCGCCTCAGAGTCCCACAAAGACGGCATTGTAACGCAACAGCAGTTGATCGAAGACAGTCTGCACCAACTGGCGGTGAAATACAAACAAGACTTTGTCGTCGTCCTGGCTGGAGCTGAACAGGTATATTCTTTCCACTCTGAGTGATGAAGATCATCCTGTTGGCACAGAATTTAAACTCATGATTTCAATTTTTCTGCTCTAAGTCCGAGCTATCTACATCTACTACGTACTACTCTCAACTACGTACAACTACTCTCATAGTAAACGCGGCATGAGAGGAAGTTTTCACCATTTTTTTGAATACTTATATCCTCAGATCTCCACATCACCCTCACCCAAAAAATCGCATATACCTCAAACAGCCGATGGACATGCGATTGATGGACTACGTAAGCGTAGATTACGAGGACCTGCCATGCATTCGCATCGTGAAGGACCCTACAGATGGCATGGTCAAGTACAAATTGCCAATCCAGTTACCGGATACTGAATCTTACGAGATGTTGTTGTAGTTTGTTTTGAAATGAGTATAACGATAATTTAGTGCAACATCTTTCAGATTGGTTGCCAGCTGCATCCTTGAAAACAAAATTTTGCTTGTTGTATTTCCTCTGCACAGATGTGGTGAGCAGACTGAGACAAGCACTGAGAGTGTCGTTTCTGGAAATCTATGTAGTTAGGGAAAGATTACTACTAGGATGAATTACCTTTATCACCCACCACAAGGCAGAAAATTCGAGTACTCCTCTAAGAATCAGAGGACAGTGATTTGAACTACCTGAATAACGCTCTAGCCGTGACACCGTCAAAGATCGAGGACTTCTGCGAGGACTTCCTGGACGCCCGTGCTGCACCGCATCTGAAGAGCCAACACGCGCCGAGCCAGAACACACGGGATCAAGGTCAAGTCTTTACCCTTGTCGGCGAAGAGTTCCTGGACACTCTCAAGAGCTCCGACGTATTGGTCAAATTTTACCTATGGAGAAGAGAGCTTGAGCTTGTTCACTATTGTTTGATAGATAGTCTATTATAGTGAGTTAGTTCTTCAAAACTAAAAGCGTATGCGTACCACAAGAGGCTACTCAACATCTTGTTGAACTTCTTCGAATCTGCTCACTCCACAATTTATAACGACTAACTAAGTAGCTCTCGCTTGTCTTTCTAACCTCTGCTCCTTGGTGCGGCCACTGTAAAAAGCTGGAGCCTCTGTACCGCGATTTGGCGGCCAAGTACAACGTACCGGATTCCACGGTTCTGATCGCGAAATTCGACGCGACGGCCAATGACCTCCCGCTGGAGGTAGAGGAAGTGATCCAGGGCTACCCAACGCTGAAGCTGTATCGCCGGAACGACCCAGAATACCACAGTGTGCACTACGTCGGCGATCGCAACTTGGATACGATGATTCAGTTATGACTTCTCTAGAACCAAGGTGGTTTACTTGTTTAACGACTTTCATGGTGTACTAAACTGAAGCTTTTTTTCCCAACAACCTTTAGCCACCTTTTGGTACAACATGATAAGCCGACGTTCTATGGATTCCATTAGACTCTTGCAATTGATGGCTTTTTTAAATCGCCCTCTATCGCAATAGACTTTTTTATCACTACTTCACATTCTTCATCTTGTGATAGCTCTAATCTCTTTCGTCGAGCAGTACCGATCGAAGGACACGGATAGCCCCTCAGAAGACGCAGCTGCGCAAGAGGCGACCAAGGACGAGTTGTAAACTCGGATGTTATAATTACATGTACTTAGTTCTTCTGGATCAGCACATTGAAAGGAATAATTTTCCCACAATGTACGTACCTGTATCTATGTATACGGTCTATTTGTTTGATGTGTCACCTACCCAACTAAAAAGGTATCTATTTGATTTGAAGATTGATTCGCTTTTACTGTTGTAGTAATGAGGAAAGCTAAAGCAGTAAGTCCCACAACGACGCCCGCGCCACACATAATGAGAAATCCAATGGAATATCGACAGTCCCTGTCGAACTAATAAAGCACTACAACCCAAACGCTGACGAGAAGCTAGATGTTGATGAAACCCTGAGCGACACCGTAATCACTTCTTTTGACGACAGAGTCCTTACGACGACACAGTTGTAAAGACGACATTGAGACCATTCTGGTTTCAGGCTGTGTTCAGCGGAAGTTCTTTATGGAAAGCTCCTATGCATAGTATAATTGAAGTCTTAGTTAGACAGTTCTTGGCGACGACTGTTCTATTATAGCTGCGAAACTCAGCCAGCGTAAAACAGTGCTGCTTGTTCTGTCAAGACGAGAGCAAAAGATATCTGTTAAAGGAAAAATTTCTGGTTTTTTAGAAAATCCAAGTAGAGGTTGAGGTATCATATATCCCGGCAAAAGCATGTATTGGCAAACGGCAGACGGAGGAAGGCGTGTGTTAAAGCGTGTGTGTAGTGAATGATGACTGAGTGATGTTACAAAATGTTAAAGGCATAAAACAAGCATGTCGTGGATCGAAACGCGATGTTGTCACGCAAAAAACGAGAGTGGTACTGTGGTCCCTTAAAAGTGCGTGGGCTGCGCTAAGGAAATTCGAGAATTTGATTCTTGACAAGATATCTCATTCGAATCATAGTCGTCCTTCTAATACAAACAAGCCAGGATCATTCAACAATGTTCTTTTCTGAACTATCCATAATCTCTGTTTTTTGTTTGCTTTTTGCTCGACATGATTACTCGTGACTTTGCAAAGAAAAGTATAAATATGATTGCATTGCGCAGCATCTATCATACTATAGATAGTTGGCAAGAATCGGCTAAGTACGGCTTCATCCGTCTAGTAGTTGTACACTATATCCTTGCGTTTAGCACTTGGATTCTTTTATCAGCTTTTCCAGTTCCACCTAGGATTTGAGGCTGTTTTTGTCCTTGTGTTCGTTCACAAGACCTCTTTGATTGTTTTCCAAGCTTTTTTGAAGGTACCCCTGTACGTAGGTCTGCTTTTCTGGTTCCTCTAGTTCTTTCAGTCTTCGTTTAATCCCATTGTTCTCTCTCAACTGCTGCGACAAGATTGGAAGAAACCGTCATCCTACTTCCATCAGAACAGAATATGACTATGACAATGACGAGTAAAGAGGAGGCAGGGGAGAAGAAGGCCTCTGGGCCGCCTAAGAGGCTCATCACCCTAGAGGAGCTGGCAAAGCATGACAGCGCAGAAGATTGCTGGGTATCTACAGAAATGATCTTGTTGATACAACGTAGCTGCTTCTAAATGGAGTAGTCTGGTTACACACGACTAAAACAATGCGATGTAAATCATACCTCACGGATGGGGGGCACTTGAACCAATCCGAGTCATTATTATGCTTATTTTCGACCTTCCTTCATCAAATCGCCCAAGTTCAGGTCGCGATACATGGTCTCGTAATTGAGGTAAACAAGGAGTTGCGAAACGAGCACCCAGGAGGGCCAGAGGTAAGCAATTTTGTATCCTTGGATGCATTCAACATCAACGAACCGGAAGCTCAACTCCTTCTTCGTTAAATTTCGATTTCAGCCAGCATTGATATGGAGGATGCAGCAGCATTAATCTTCCAATGACCAAGAAAGATTAATAGGATAAAATCCTTTCACAATACACCTTCAGGTCCTTTCTCATGACCATCCAATCTTGAAGGATTTATGTTTTCGACGTCACAGGTAATCCTAGCACTAGCAGGGAAGGACGTATCAGAGGATTTTGAGGATATTGGCCACTCCGACTCGGCAAGAGAATGGACAGACAAGCTTGTTGTAGGTACTACTGGTTTCTTTGAGTATGAAGTTTTAAAATCAAATCTGTAGTTGCTTACTTCCTTACTTACTTCCTTACTTACTTAGTTACTTACTTACTTACTTACTTACTTCCTTACTTACCTACTTACTTACTTAATTACTTCCTTACTTACTTACTTACTTCCTTACTTACCTACTTACTTACTTAATTACTTCCTTACTTACTTNCCTTACTTACCTACTTACTTACTTAATTACTTCCTTACTTACTTACTTACTTCCTTACTTACCTACTTACTTACTTAATTACTTCCTTACTTACTTCCCTACTTACTTCCTTACTTTGTTTATCTTCGTTTGTTCGCTGAATCCTGTAAGATCCAGGTCAACAATCTCATGTATGAATCTTGTTACAACCTTGTTGTTCCTGAACTACACACTTACCACCCGAGCCGCACTGTTCCTCTGCTGACAGGTTACCTCGACGAGGAGAAAATGAATGCGGGTGCTTTGATACCCAGAAACGGCGAGCTGAGTGGTTCCTCAGGCGGTCCTGGGATCGGTGTTGCGCCCTTAGTTCTCGCCTTTCTCGTCCTAGTTGCAGCCTATATTTTCTATTTTAATTAACCCATTCCCCAGAACAAGCAAGATGTACCCCTAGAATGGGTTTACTGCTACTACTAGTCATGCAAGCATGATCGGAACTCAAGACTCAACCTGAAGTAGTCTCGACCTCAAGTAGGCTCGATCGATGTTGTTCAAATCCTTAATACCATCTATCTGATTTAGTTCTCGAATCCTTACTATCATCTATCAGTATCGTCCTTAAATCGTCATCGTCTATGAATATCAAGAATCGCCATTGTCTATGAATATCAAATCTAGCTGTTCGAAATATTTTTTTGATCGTTTATGTGTTCACAATTTGTCCGACTCGCAATGCAGAAAAAGCCCGTGTCATCTGTTCAGTAGCGACGAGCCGCGGCAAAAGAACCATTATTGCGGCTTTTTTTTTCTCACTCGCGCAATCAAAAATACAAATAGAAGGGGCCGCTGTTATTGTTGAGAAGTCACAAGATGTAGTAGCTTTCTCTCACAAGATAGCTTTCTCTCGTCGAAGTCGTCCGGGGCTTCTACTCTCGTAACGCATTTTTGAATTCATGTTTTTTTTTGTATCCAAAGATAGAAAAAACTCTAAAATTGGGCTTGCGTGGATGCTTAGTTGGTGTAAAGGCAGAAGTTTTCCCCTCCTCATGACCAATTAAAAAGTTATAGAGTTGTTCGTGTGGTCCTGAATGTATTTAAAGACCTACACCTACTGAACCGGAACCGCGGCCTAGAAATATGCAAGGATGATAACTTCCACGTGGTTGGTTGAAGGAGCAAGTTTTCCATATAGTACAGCAAGGGGGTAACTTCGTTGAGAATCGAAAATTGTGCGTCTACAACTAAACAGGAATTACCTGTATCCGGTAATATCATCAATCTTGGTTCATCAACACGACACTCTGTATTGTTCCCTTCTCTTGGTTCATGCAATGTACTTTACGCAATTTCTACTTATTACTTTAGATTTTCTGCCGCCGTTCTTGTTTTCGTAGTCTATGCTTGTCGTATGTACTTCAAGGCATGACTCCATCTACTGCTTTCATCAAATATGCAAGAAAAATCAGTGCACAATGACGATGCGTCGTGTCTTTTTTTGGGAGATCATGACATATCTTATCGGAAATGTTCACCTGATAGTATTACGTTTATGCGTGTGCAGAGAATATAATAAGTAACCTATCTCTTCTGGTCTCCCTTTCCTCTCATCAACTCAAAAAAAAAACGTGGACCGCGGTCCAGGGCGATTGAGAAACGGGAAACCCCCGCGAGCTTGAGCTTGAGTTGTTTATTGCCCCTAGTTGTCTAGTAATTTTCCCCATGTGAAGATTCTGATGTACCTAAGACAGTTTTTTCTCGCCGATGGCCAGAATAAGGAACTCAACTACAGATGCGATGATGTAACCACATCAAAATCAGAGATTTGAATCTCTCTTTTAGATAGCAGTCTAGCTGTTGTGCTCCCTCCCTTATGGGATTAACGACGTCATAGTTCGTTGTACTCATTCACAGGGCATCCGACTAGGTCATTCAAAAGGAACATGATCATTGAAATCACACTCATTTTTCCATCTTATTTCACTGAAGGTCAGCATCATTTTTACTGTAACTTTTTTTTGAAACAGTCATGCTGCAGTTATTCATCGTTGGTCATTTCACTTCACACTCAGAAGGTGCCCTGCTGCTGCAATATTACTTAGACTCACAATGTAAAAGCCAAAGCCGGGAGTCCCTTGTTGGTGTCATACAAGACGGTAAGCAATAACAAGCTGTACTATAGATACAACAACGGTGTGAAAGAAGAGGAACGAAGTGTATTCCAACTACAACTTCTAATTTCTGATGTGAAAGAAGAAGAACCCTACCACATTCCTAAAAGAACATCAACCGACCTGCGCCAAAAGAACGGTTACGGTTGACACGACAAAGAACAGGCCTGCGCCAAAAAACGGTTACGGTTGACATGACGAAGACCACTTCTTCAACCTCAGACGTTTTCTACTTCTTCACTATTGTTCAATACTTTTGTGACCGATTTCATGGCCATCTTTCCACGCTCTTTTCCATACAACTTGTAAATTAAAAGTTTTAGGAAAGAAGCAATAGAAATGCACGACACAATAGGTTGTTCGCCTTATGCTGAAGCTGATGCCTCAGAACCTTAGAGGTGTTTGGATGTTCATGAAGATGATCAGGAGACTGCCTCTGACGCAGGAGTGTAAGTGCAATCTGAGCGATGAATCTGCGACTGCGTTGAGAGAAATACATTTCCGAGACGAAGAAACAGCTATGATTCGGTTTTGAGATAATACATCGATCTGTCCTTTTTAAGGAGTCCATGGAGACCTCTTCTCAATTTCACCTCCTCTGAGTTTTTCCTTTCCCTTACTTTTTCCTAAGCTCCTTATGACGCATTTTTTTCCTTACTTTTGAATGTGATTCCTCACTAAACATGATCCTTACAACTCCATGAACCACTATCACAACACTACTGCAAGCACCACTACAGCCACAAACATGATCATGTGAAAAACCAGCAAAATGTAGGAACTAACGAAAACTATATCTCGTCTCTTTGCTCCTACTCTTGCTGTAGTAGTAAGGAGAGGTGGATTCGTGTCCCGTACGCTTGCCCAGCGCTTGCCCAGCATGTCGGATGACATGGAGCTACGCCCAGATGACGTGGCGGTCACCGTCGGCAAGGAAGATGCCAAGGGCTCACCTTCAAGACAATCGAAGTTAAGTAGAGGAGAACCGAACTGGAAGATTTCAAAAGTCAAAAATGTCGTGATAAGATGAAGATATTAGAGTATCTCCATCAAGAACGACATTAATACTGAATTGTTTCTTTCTGCACAGGCCTTGTACGTCGGGTTTCTTGAGCAAAATCCATGACATATAAGTTCACTTTGTTGAAGAAACCACTTAGCATTTACATTCTTCTTCATGTTCTGGCGAAAAAGATGCGGATGCGCCTGAGAGTCCTGGAGGCGGAGCAGAGGATGGCGGTGGTGGCGATGGCAAGAGAAAATCGCGGTTTTCCTCGTTAACGGGCGCCATTCCGCAAGTAGGTGTGCCTGGTCTCGGTAAACTTGCTGGTGCATCTGGTATGGTCGGTGCTTACGGAGCGCAATTCGTAGGCGGCGACGGAGGTCGATCAGAAATGAACTTACCACCAGAGCAGAGGAGTAGGATGTGGGAAATGACCTTCGAAATACGAAATTTCGAAAATGTCACCAACAAGGAAATGATCTTCTTCTTCGCTGTATCCGTACGAAGCTCCACAGCGAAACGGTTACCAAGAGTGCGTCTCAGACCCGTCTATACGAACATGTTCTCGCTGAAAAAGCTATGATGAGCATGAAAAACTACAGCCTCAGTCATGATTACTTCTGATATTTCCACCGTTGTTGTCTAGAAAATCAAAGTGGTTTAGGACCAGATACAATGAAATTTTCATGATCAACATGAAAAATATGAACCAAGAAGATGAACGACGATCATCAGCTTGTGTCTATCTCCCTCTCATCTTTTTCATCTTCTTTCATCTGCTCTTGGAGAGTATGCTAAATTCTTACTTCTTTCGTACGCTATTCTCCTGTGTATCTCCTTGAACCTTATCTCCTCCTCCTCTTCCGCTTCCTTTCATCTCCTGGAGAAGCCGCTGACTTGGATGAGCCGATTGCGCTGATACAGAACAAAAGGTTTCGTTTACCCTACGCAGAGCTAGAGAAGCACTGTTTATGAAAAGAAAATCTGTTGTCATTGTCATACTTTTCTTCTTCAGAAACTTGATAATGATAACAGATTTTCGCTTCATACTGTTTGCAGATTGATCTCTGGAAAATCAATAACTGGGTTTTTAACGAGTATTAAGGCTCAAGAATGGTGACGATGTATGACTCATCTTCAGAATAAAAGAGGCATCTTACTAGGTAACGCGCTCTCAGGAGAAAAGATACTACAAAGATGCACTCGACGAGGACGATGAAATTACTCACACTGAATTTATATATAATGTACTCAAGTTCATCTAAGAGCACTACGGGACCATCTCGAAGACGTTGATGGAGTTCGCTACGCGCAGCATGAACCAAGACTTGATGTTGAAGAAGAAATTATCCTTTGACGAGATTGCAGAGAAGAAGCGTCCGTTCGATGTGGCAAGGTTTTGTATGGCTACCGCTGAAGCATCCTTACCATGATCTGTGGCCCGTTTTCTACTTGAAAACGAAGCCAAGGATGGCGTGAGGGATGCAAACGTGGCGGCTCTAAGCTTTCCTGCAGTATCAATATCGAAGAGGTGTTTGACTTTCGATTGTCCTTCGACAACTGGACCTTTAAGTTAAGGAAAGGACCGAACCCTTAATGGCTAGTATTTCATACGAGGATAGATAGCTTATGTCAAAGAAGTTAGTACCACTGGTGCGCATCAACATCAGCGTTGTAGCAGGTAGTTCATGAATGTTAGGTACCTCATGAATGTTAGGACCTTACCGATAATGAATTGCCTCGTCTACTCCTCTTTCCTAAGGACCTTCTAATCCATGTAGATACCACCCATCCTGATGGCGCCACAAAGTGGAAAGACGCGCGAAATAAGCTGACGTTTGCGGTGCCGCGAAGTCGACACGGACAGGCTGAGCGTGCACGACAGTGTACATTGCGGAGTACAAAGTGGAACGAAGAGCGGGGAAAATTTTTTTGGCCAAAACCAGGTTAAGGATTGAGATTTCTTGACAGAATTTTCGACTATGTAAGTATCTACTTTCTTTATTCGATCCATTATACTCCCCTCCCCCCCCCTATTTGTACCTCAAGAATAGGCAGATCAATCAATCAATACTCGTACTATGTTGCTGATCAATGTCATTTTCGTCTGCCTCATGATCCATGTTCGTGGGGACAACAACTTTTACCATAATCTGGACGACCGGTCGCTCTCCAATCCAGAGTACGTCCTAGTCCTGCTCTTCATCTTCTAACTTTAGGTCTTTACCTTCACCGGAACCAGGACCCATCTGCAGAACCAGTACCTCGTAGTGAGCAGTGCCACAGGAGATCCGCCAGAGTGGATCGATTCAGGCGGTTATCCCGGAACTGTCATTGGACGTGCCCTCTTCGGCTTGACCAGCGTCTTGGATATTTCAGTGTTTAAGCTATGATAGGTAGGAACTGCTGAGAGCTGAAAGCTTCTCAACCTCCTCAACAAGTTCGTTAAATCAATGCCTTACACTCTTTGGCTTTAAAGTTATGATAGGTAGAGGCTGTTGCCGGATTGCTTGCAGATGATGTTGATGTCATGATGTAATTGAAGACTCTTGCTTGTGTACTCGAAGGCGTTGGAAGGAGTGGGTAGAAAAGCTGAGACCCTTAGGGTTAGGGAGAGAAGGGAAAAGTAATTTGGGTAACTTGAGAGATCACTGAGAAGGAAAAAATAAGACCTCGATTTCCATAAAAACTACAATAACGTCCTCCTCTTTTGTTATCGTTTCCTGAAGACACCGACAGAATACCAAGTAATAGGACAACAACTACTTACTAGAGTCTTTATTGCTCCGTCTTCGTCTGACTTATAGTATACGATATTAAATGATCAAGAACCATGCTGATCCTGATGTTGCCTCTATCTAATCAATGCCCGTATGAAAGCACTGATGATGTTAAATGTTGACTCGATCTAATCAATGCCCGTGTAAAGGCACTGACCGTAGATCGGAGGAAATTTTTAGTAGGAGAGCTAGTCGGAAACATCAAGGTCGAAGAGCTCTCTCGTGGCATGCGACAAGTGGAAACGGATGTAAAAGAGCGACCAGAGCAGCCCAAAGGCAGTGGCATGGTGTCGCATCTGAGCAGCAAAGAGCAGTATCTTGTGGTGCGAGTAGCGAAGTGTGAGAACCTTCCTATTGTTAAGGCTCCTCGTTGTAGCATATTGTCAATTCTTTTGGAAAAAGAATCAATCTTCGTGAGAGGATACTTGTCTCTTTTGAAGATGAGTTGTAACTGAGTCTTTTGAAGATTGCCTTAAGGAGCTGTCCTTAAGTACATCAAGAGAAAAGCAGAATTATATAAGTATACATAGCGCTATTCCTACGTTAGTATCACGAGTAACTGAGTTTTTTTCGATTGCCATAGCGCGATTCCTGCGTATCTAATACACGCGACTTCGATCTGGGTACAAGTGATCCGTACTTACGCGTAGCTTGGGATGGGATGGCTCAGTTCTCGCCTATTCTGAAGAGGACCTGCAGACCAGTGTTCAACTTCACACTGTTTTTCCCGGTCAGACTCGTTTTTCCACAGATTATGGATGGCGTTTTTTCTCCCATTTTCTTTAGTGGAGGGCCATCGAGGCAGGCACTCTCCTGCTGTTCTAGAGGTGAGGAAAAATAAAGCGTCTAGAAGAACTACGGAGAAAAGCAAGCGTCATTCTTTCATAGAAATGAGATCGCAGAAGAAGTTCAGGCAGACAGCCTTGAGGTTAGATTTGGAAAGTAAAGGTCCTGTCAACATCCAGGTTTGGGATGACGATGACACGAGCTCAACCTACTTGGGCGGATATGTTATGCTTAGTAGTGGAGGATTGAACACCTTTCAGTTCCCAGTCATAGTGGGCACTTTCTTCTGTTTGATCAGTCTATCATATCATACCATATCATCATAGCCCCCAGTCTCCCCCCTTCATATCGCTCCTCGACATAGCATACATTGATCAACATATCTTAGCCACTCTCTCCCCTTCGATATAGCTACGCGCATATAGGAGCAGACGTACTCTCTCCCTCTCCTCTTCATACCGCTGCTCGATATAGCAGACATCTTGCTGACCAAGAATCGACAAGGTCGCTGTCTCACAGGACCAGTGAAGCCGATAGAGGTGGATCCCGACGACGACTTCGCGAAGCCAAGGACCTATCAGTGGTTCGAAAGAGAACAAACAACCAGGGTCTTTGATGGCGCGAAAACGGAGTTAAAAGGGTCCAACTTGCCAAATGCCGGAGGCGGGCCACCGCAGGTGCATTTTGAGGCCTACTTCTATCCCGACTGGGACCATGATGTGCGCATTGACGAAATTTTGAACGAAGAAGGAGGTGACGATGTTTGGAAAGAGCTCAAAACAGATTGGGAGCAACGTAACGAGCTTTTTCTATGGATGATTTTTCTTGCATCTAGCAGACAATCTAGAAGGCTGCCCAATTCGTCCCCACTTTAAGGCGAGTCTGGATGGTCTCTTTAGATGGAAGAAGCGCCTTTGTTTCATACTTTCGACAGTCCTACGCGGGGCCGTTCGGCGATAGTTTGGGCGCACGACCCCAGAAACACGATCCGATGATTATGAGATGGCATGTTCACTCATGATACGTAAGCATTGATGATAATAGAATCGACCAAGGATTACGAACTATTGACAGGACCTAATGGTACAACAGTACATAGACGTGAGGACCTAATGGTACAATGAAGAGTACCTCCACATCAAAACTACGTGCAAGTGCTTGTTGAATACGTATCAATGTATATAATTCAGTACTATGATGTCGTCTCTAACATGGATTCGGAACGTGGCTGCCGTCGATTCCAGTGTACTGCTATGCATCCGCAGACACGGATGCTTTTGCCGCTACCAGCATTCCTGTGCCCCCTCATAATACCGCAAGAATTGTGCAGACCAGCAGTGCTGATTTAAGGCTTCATACACTGGTTACCCATCTTCCATATTCATTTTCAGTTTGTTGACGTTGAGAGGCATCTATTTTGTCTAGTGGGGGGAGCGCCTTTTATTTAGAAGCAAAGAAGGTCCTCTGGTCCAGGATGTACTAATAATCTAGACGCGACGAATCTCGAGATGTATTGTTCTAATGACTGCACTGGATGAATTGTGTGCCATTTCAGAGCAGTTCGAAGCAAGAGAGGAGTGGCTTAATGCCAGACGATAGCCTGAAGAACGTCGCATTCATCTTGGCGCGTAGGCGTGGTCCCCCACAGAACCACGCACTGCTGCTGTGCTGCATTCTATTAGGATGCAAGAAGAACGGTAGGAAAATTGCGTAGATCTAAAACGGTACCATGAAAATAGATCACATTGGAACTGGCCTTTGTAAATTTGTTTTAAGCAACATTTCAACAAGCGCACCCTATTTATCATTTCAATCCATCTCCATTAGCCTCTCGACGAGTCCAAATTACAATTGATTTTTCACTATCTCAATAGATATTAACCGAATCACCTCAAAGTCGTACTAGCAGTTTTACCATCTTGCTTCTACGTCTTACACCTAAAACTAACAGCGTACGTTTGCAAGGGTCAGATCCAGGATGTTGATGGCAAGACAGTGGAGCATTGTTGGGTAGTTACTTTGGAGCGTGACAAAAGCGTCATATTCTGTTAAGCGGGATATATTTAGTTCCTACACAGCAGATTCGAGTATTTCTCGGCTCTTATCTCAAGCTTACCAGTTAGAAAAGCGTTTCTTAGAAGAGAAAGCGAAAGCAACTCACTCACGGGAAAAGAAAGCAACTCACTCAGGGGGAAAGAAAGCAACTCACTCAGGGGAAAAGAAAGCAACTGACTCAACCACGGAAGAAAGTAACTCACCTCAATCACTGACTCAATCACGGATAGTGATTGCCTGGCGTTAATTCTGGGAGCCATCACTTGGTAGACGCTATGTCCTTCCAAAAAGGTGGGACGGTGGGAAGACGACGCGCTTGGGACTCGGCAAAATGATCCTTGTGGACATCCCAGATTAGGAACAATTGGTTTGAGTAGCATCATCAAGTTGAAGTTTATTTTTTAGTAATAGGTGGTACCTCTACCTACATCAACATCATCCAAGGTGCAGGGGCACCAGATGGAGGATCGTTTCATTTGTACTAGACGTTGATTACTGTAGTGCTACGTAGATTTACTCACATCTCAAACCACCGACTCTTAGACCTACAGAAATAAGCCAAAGCAAGTCGAGAATGATAGATAAGACCTCTAATCACCAAACGAATGGAACTTGCAGCATTCAGTGTTGATGAAGAAAAGGCTAGCACACATAAAGAAAACGCGAAAGGAGAGAAGACGCGCCTGCGACCAAATCATAGAAAAAGTCGAAAAGTACTGTCAACCTATCATTTTGAAGATGATTCCTGTCTAAAAATAGTTGATTTTCTAGTATCAAACTAACCACAACTACGCTTAAAGCCACTTACGATCTTACAGCTAATAAATTGTGAAGATGTTGGTGTTGATGTCAAACATTATCATAAACAAAAACGTTTTTAGTCGTCTCAACGAACAATTAACAACAGCGTTTTCAACTACCTGTTGTCAAACATTTTTAGTCGTCTCAACAAACGAATTACCTCTTACCTCCTCCCATGCCGAAGACGAACTGGAACTACCTAGACCTACACCCTCGTCTGCCAGGGCCAAAGGAGTCCCCTCCGCACTAGTCGAGTACATTGAGCAATGGTTGGACATGCCGCCGGAGCTTTTTCCAAGTAATGCCCAGCCAGAGCATATAATATTATGACGAAATTAGTCAATTCGAGAGGGCCTTCTCCAACTAGAACTAAAAGTACTTCTTGTAAGTAGAGCAGTGAACTAAACTTGTAAGTTGTCGAACATGTTGGTTATCACAACTTCCATAGTTGTCAACAACTAGAACTAAAAGTACTAGGAAACGGCCTTCTAAGGTTCGAGATCATGACCGACGTGGGCTTAACCAAAGACTTGGTACCTGGCACCGAAGCACCGTTAGTTTGGATTTTTTCTTCAAGAATGGGCATGGATATAGAGCTGATGGAGGAGGAGGAGGATGAGGAAGATAATGTTAAGGGTCAGAATACAGTGTGGTCATTGTGGTTGGTCGCTGAACGCTTCAAAAAGCACTGTCTCATCTCGCTGGTGGTTGAGAAGAAGGGGAGAGCTTTGCAGGTGATAGCTTCCGTTCGATAGCTTCCGTGGCCACGAATGACTGCTAACCTTTAATAATGGCCGTAAGAACTTCAACCCGCTGTGGGACAGTGAAGTTGCCGATGCGCGGCTAACGCTGGACACACTGGAAATTCAAGTCTATGCTTGTGAGACATCCCTTCAACTTGTTACAATAGAAGTGGAAGTGCTACATATTCTCAGTATAATGATGCTCCACCACAGATTCATTGTTAGTTGTAGAGTAAGAGCTAGAGAAACAAAAACATCTGTACAAGAGGATCTCCACAGATACAATTACAGAGATACAGTTGAAGATGAAGTGCTAGAACTATGTATTTTATGTGAACCATCTAAGATGAAGTAGTGCTAGAACCATGTATTTTATGTGAACCATCTACTCGTAGTGACATCTACCGTCTAATGTCTAGTTGGCAGGCCACCACGTGCAAAACAGCGCGCGAAGCAAGGCGGAAAAAAGACACTTGGTACTTCTGCATTGGCTAGAGTAGGAGAGACTTGCGAACACCTCTAGTATGATAGGTGCAATCATCATCGTCGACATATTCTACGTCTGCAGCGCAGTGACCTATCAACATGATACTAAAACAAGATCCATCTGTCAGTCTTCAGCTTGGTGATAAATTGTAAGATGATTCATCATCCTCAGGTCGTGACGAGTTAAAACGGATCATGATGGAGAAGGCAAGCTCGATGGTTTTTGCGCCCAATATGGACCTGCTAGTGGAGGGAGAGACTCTGGTAACCGAGTTGCCCTATGTGATTAAGGATTACTTGTACAAGTTCTTGACCAACTTCTTCTATTTTTTCTAGTGGGCCCACACCTTACCTAAAAAGAGTCATAGACCACACCTAACCGAACCTAAAAAGAGTCATAGACAATAACCCTGTGAAGATGCAGCTCTCTTGTCTCGCTAGTCGTAGAAGATGACCACCAGAGACGCGTGGCGGCTCGATGACGGTCGTGCTACATTCATATGTCAAATACTTGAAACCCCTAATGTGACTTTGGAATGCGTGTTCAATATGCAGAACGTGTGGGCGAACAGGCAAAACCAGCACCCCGCCTGTATCGTCTTCAACATCGATGAACCACTGCATTAAGGCTTTTCTCCTTTTCGAAAGCCTGGTCGTGGCCCTTTCTTGGTAGGAAAAAATAAAGGGTGCATCCTTCAAAAGACAAGAATCTTCTGTGCTGTCTCCTTTTTCTTTTTCAAGTTGTAAGATGAAAAGGGAACAAAAGGGAGGATCTTCTGTGTCCCCTTTTTCAAGTACGAAATAAATATGGAAATAGAGATTTTTTTTCAAGTAAGATGATATTGTTAAGATGAAGTCAAGAAGGATAGGGATACTGCGACATATTATGAGCGCGTGTCTAATTGCTGTGGGACCCGTTTCTATCGCCATCGAAACAGGGACAGGACCAATACGCCATACCCTACGTCGACCACGACGTGATTGTGCCGCCACCAATAAATTAAGGAGAAAGTGATAATGACAAACTCAAACTGTATAATGAATGTAGTGGGTCCCGGAACTGGTTAATATGAAGTGATCGATGGAAATAAAGATGAAGTTGATGCTACAAAACATTTTCATTTTCATATGAACGAAGACTGTACCAAAAGGATCCCTTCGCGGTCTGCCTAAACCTTCGAGTTTTCTGCCAAGTCTAAGCTTAAATCCCGGGCAACAACATAGATACATAATCTGATACTTGATCAATAGATGCTACAAAACATTGAACATCTGATATTTACTCGAAAGAGCTGGTGAGTCTAATGCGAAGTTCCGATCGCAGACAGCATGACGGAGAACATTCTCAGCGAGATGAAGGAGAACATGAGGTTGTATCGGTTAAGGCTTCCACGAAATAGAAACTTTTTTTCCAACATACCCCTAGTCTGGGACTGGATTGTACACCCCTACTGCTTCTACCTCTCAAGAAGAGGCATCTTACTTTGACGCATTTTCAAGGGGAAAAGAACGGTCAAAGATGCACTTGTTTATTAAGATGAAGAAACGTTAAGACGAAACGAAGCAAGGTCTAAGTCGTGCGAAGAAAGGGTTGGACTGCTACTTCGATGAGCGACCGGTACTGCTCAGGACCCTCTCGAATTTCATAGACATGCTGGAGGAACGCATGAATCTAGACCCTTATTCCTGTCCTGAACATCTGAGGGAAGCAGCACAGATTTAAGGCAGATGGAACAGAAGATGAAGTAAAGCATGAGGAGGAGGAGAGTAGTCAACACGTTACTCGATTAATTTTTAGGTGTATTGTCATCACATGTTGTTGGAAGGAGAGGGACTTTCATCTGCACCATCGTCGTAGTGTAGACTCAGTTGTACTTGAAACTGTCTTACACATGTTCACGATTTGTTTCAAGACAGTACTGGAGTTCAACGAGGGTTTCTTGAATTGCATTAGAGGATCACAGCAACGGATTTTGCAGTAGAACGAATTGAGCAGTCGTTTTCTAGGAAGTCGTCTAATTTTCTCGATACGATTGGACCTTCGCGCCCCTCGCTGATCCGACCTTTGACCAGAAGTTATGGTTACCGCTGAAGCATCGTCAGCGTCATCCTTGGCAAAACTGTTTCTACTACCTGAAAAATTTTTCTACTACCTGAAAAAGATAAGAAATCCCCACCCAAAAGATGCTGCTCCGTACTATTCTTAAAGTAAGAGGGAGATGCTAACGCGGTAGCTCTAATGAATAAGGAGTCGCAGGATTGGGAACGATGGGTGCGGGAATACGAGGCCTTCTTAGCTTCCATGGACGACTTTCCGGTGAAGAAGGGCAGAAAATTCCGCGCTTTCCCTATGCATTTTAGCACCCCAGACATCGAGGAGATCCGCAACTACCTCACGGACTGTCCGCAGTACCGATCCATGATAGATTGGCCAGACGACCAGATATACTACACATTGCAATTTATGCCCTAAAGTGAATATTGTTGGAAGTTGTTGTTCTCCTGTAGGTTGCTAACTGCCCAGAAGGTTCGCCCTTCTTTTCTATATCAGGCTTCTTCCTAGTTAGGGTGGCTCCACCGTTCACGTTATATCAGATAGGCTGTCACTGTCACTTAGAACTTCAACCTCTCCTCGCCAGGCACATCAGTCAAGCAATCAATCAATTACAATTTTCAGGATATGCAGTTGCACGCTCATCGAAGCAGAACAAAGGAATTGATAGTAGTATCAGACCAACCATCTAACAAGAATCACTAGAGCACAAACCTCCAATGTCGTGCTAGTATAAAGTGGCCGGCTTTGATGTTTCAGCTTTAGGAAATAGTACAGCAATCCTCTTTCTAAGGACCGCAAAGTGGTGCCGTTACTGGGTGGGATCCTGTCCTTATGGTTCGTTTTCGGGACGCAGACACCACACGATCGCAAATTCTTCGATTGAGCTTTGCGGATGGAGTTGTTCGATTGAAGTTTGCTGGAAGTTTCCTTAGATGGAAGCTTACTCCAGGAGTAGTTCTTGGATTGAACTTTACGGATGGAGTTGTTCGATTGAAGTGCTCTACCACAGTAGTACTTCTTCGATTGAAATTTGCGAAAAGAAAATTTTTTCATGAACTTCAACTTAGTTTTGTGTACACTACCATTGAAATTAAATCACATTTACAACTAACCTGTACTCTTTCGGAAAATCTCACTTCTTGGCAAAACACTATGATCTCTTTGATTTTGATGTCATAGTCTAATGAACAGCGCAGTTTACCGTTCGACTGAATACTTTTTTCCATTTGATGATCATGTATCTATCTTGCTTCTGTTAAACAGGTCCTAGTTCATATTGTTCCGACAGCTTGTACAACTTCGAACTTGGTTTAAAAGATGAATTTGAAGAACGTCCTTATCTACGCTGAGCATCTACGCAGTAGGACATGATAGAGTTGTGCTAGATCGAATATACTTACTCTTATACCATAGCTTCAAGAATATAGTGGATACCAAATACAACAGAACAGAAAAACAGGCAGAAGATGAAAAATAGACACCTTCTCACTCTACGAAAAAAATACTAACTTCGCCGAAGAGTGTGGCTTGCAGAGGCAGAGAGAGGAGAAAAAGGACGAGCCAAAAAGGAGAACTGGCACTCGCTTCGCGATATCATAAGGATGAACGAAAGTGGCCAGTTGCGGCAAGCAGAATCGTAATCGCGATAGCTCAGCCAAAAAATTGCAAAAATGAAGCAAAACAAAGAGACCAAAAGGAGTTTGAAGTGCATTCATGAATAAGTTTTAGTGCACATAGATCGAATCCGAAACACACTAGAAAACTGAAGAAAAGCACATGATGAATGTGAAGACTAGGTAGGGACTGCTCTGTTGTTGTAGTACTCGACTAAGATGATCGAAGTAGGCTACATCTCCAAAAAATGCTTTCCCTGGTAGTTGATCTTGATAAGTGCATCAAGTTCATCAAGAATTATCCACCATGTTGCATTTATCGCCCGGCGATCGGCCTCGGTTGCCATCGAGGCGTGCATCGGTATCCTCGCAGCATGGACGCTACGCGCACAAGTCGTCGCTATTTGCTACTCAAGTGGCCGACTCGACGCAAGCTGTACATGATGATGCAGGAGAGGTACTACAGTTTTTTGTGGGCTGTCAGCCGGACGACTGATCGCAACGTAGTGCCTGACCGCACCGTGTTACAGTATTGTGGATAGTTGTCGTGGCCAGTTCACAATGAAACTTGATACTCAGAGAATATCAAGCTATTCGAAAACTCAAAATAACCGAGTTACTGAATGAAATAAGGCAGGTAGCTAGCTTTGACACGGCTACTCTTCCTTCTCATCAGTATCTCGGTTATTCTGATCAGTTACTTGCTTATTTCAGTTTTTCGAATACATGGAAGTAGATGAAGTAGCTGTATGATCGTAGCCCCTCCTCATCCCTTGTCCTTACTTCCAGCCGCTCTCGACTCCTGCAGAAGAAGATGACTTGGTGACGCTTCGACACCGCGGACTGAGCAGCAGTTCGGGCATGACCACTCCTCGTTCGGTACAGTTAAGGCTAGCAGCTACAACGAGTATGCAAGAAGAAACTACTTTTTCACCCAGAAGAGGCTAGACTTTTTTAGTTCACAAGAACGAAGGCTGAGACAGTGCCCTTTGCTACATTCTTTACTACATCACGACTTCAAGAATTATAGGGTTACTAGTTGCTGTCATTCTATTTTTCGGCTCAGAGTGGATATAAGTAAGTACTCTGCTGTTCGTCCGTCCATCCCGTAGTTACTATTCAGGAGGTACTAGTGGCAAAATAACGACTTAGGCCACAGAAATAATGCTTGATAGGGTTCTTCTAACTTTTGGAATTTCTGCGACAAGCGCCGCGCAGCTTCGTCCTCCGACAGTACAACAAGGAAGATCTTCATCTGGGGTGCCGCCGCTCCAATTGTACAGCGAAGTAATGCCCCTAAAAGACGACGGAGGCGATGGAAGCGTGCTAGTAAACAATGTAGCAGGTGGGTCTACTGCACAGTTAAGAAAGTGGTTTGATTCTCCTCGGGAAGTTATTATGATTTTTCATTTAGAACTAGTGAAAATGATTTTCCCTAGTTCTACTTAGTTCGACTATGAGAGAGTGTGAGTGATCCCCTTCCCCTCTTTCGTTCTTGTACTAGAAAGTCAATTTCATTAGAGATGCAACGTGAGATGCACGTCGTAGAAATTACTTTCCATTCATGGAATGGGAAGGACGGGACGCCCTCTAATGCATCAGCAGAGCAGGACAAGGAGCACGCGCGATATTGTGACTGCTATGATGGCCTCAAGGCAGAGCACGAGTGGCTCAGGACCAAGAGGAGTCGTAGCAGACGATAAAACTGCAGGCACAAACACCCTATCTTCAACTGAAGTTCTTTCAGGAGAAGACAACAAGCAGCAAGGCCTTCAGCAAGCACCAAGTAGCTCGGGTGCGCCTTCAGTAGTGAACTCAGTCGCTTCTCCAGGACCGAAGGCTGTTGCTTTAAGGTTGTCGATATTATACGTCGCTTTCGTTGTACAGGGTGTGGTTAATCCATAACTTCTGTGCAATAATATTGTCCGTAGATTTGTGGCCGAATGTACGGCTTTATGCGCCTCCAGTATGTAACTTGGATGATCTTAGTTGAACATGTTAATTAATTGATTGAAAGGGCGGTGGCATATAGTCCTAACGCAAAAAAAAAAGGAGGTAGTCTTATAGGAACTGCGACAGGGAGAGGGACACACACATGACATGTCTTGTTGTATTCAGTATTCTGAAACTGCTCTGGTCTTGTATATAGCAGGAACTTGTTTTGAAATATCCCCTTTCTCAGAGGTGTGTTGCAAATCTAGACTGGCTTCTTCCTTTTCATAAGGTTGGGGCTTTGGTCCAGCGGCGCTCGAAGCACTAAGATAAAACAGCCGGTTAGTTTTTACCTCTAGAGGCTCAGCCCTTCCAACAATATATAATATCCTTCATCATGAACACTAGACACAAGGTCGTTAGTAGTTTTGTTCAGCTTTTCTTCAGCTGAACTTGACCGTCATCGCCTTCAAGAATAACAGGGTTATAGTAGCTTTAAGGCTGTCGATATTATACGTCGCTTTTCGTTGTATCAGGATGCATCCGCTATCTAAGTAGGAACAAGCCTCGGCGGTTTACAGAGCAGCGAGACCGGTCTACGATGCTAGGCGCAGTGCCGCTGACGAGCAGTCCCCTTCCGCGTCGAGTTTTTCGCAGCAGTGTTCTGTCCGTGGAAGCACAAAAGCGCTTAGAAGAAGCCAATATTAAGTGTAGTTTATCACTATCCCATGTGGACTATGCTGAGTGGAGTCCTCCTTGGTTTAAAGGGGAGACTAAGGGGCAATGGGGGCAACCCACTTGACTCGAGATAGTGAAAACTACCTTTAAGAATAGTATACTACCCCCAGGGACGACGACAAAAGGGCAACTGAGTGGAAGGTCGTCGACGTCGCAGCGCCTAAGCGCGAGCATGGCGACGACGAAGGCAGCTGCGCAGCTGATGAAAATGGCACGGAGACACGAAATAGAGCACGAGGTAGCGAGGACAAGGGGAGGAGGCACAAGTATAAGTATTGGGGCTGAAGACGATCATGATTTAGAAGACGACCATGATTTAGAACTTATCTTGTGCTATATTATAGTTTTTTCACGTTCTTCATTGTTCTAAGGTTATTAGGAAAATATCCTCAGGACGCATAAGGTGGAATTATGGATTGAAGTGTGATGGCTGGAATTCTAATGTTATTAACAAGGTATTAGGTTGTCTTGTTCAACTTCAAAGTAAAGTGTCTTCGGATTTTGCTTTGTTGTTGTATATTTTATTTGTTGTAGGTCTACTGGTTTACTATCTAATTCAAGGAGAGATTTTTTCTTGATCCTGGTTTCTCATTCTAGTACGGTAAGGCTATGAGGCTCGCCGACTAGACGATGACTTATTGTGAGCGCTAATAGCAGAGTGAGGAGTGTATCTGCGCAGCTTATGCGGTCTAGCAAAGGGCCTGGAGGTGGAGGCAGCATTTCTAGCGGCGTTTCTAGTGCGCGTGGCGCAACGACCTCTGTGATTAAGGACACCTTCGTGATCCCATCTTTCATCACTCCCCATCGTTTATTCTACCTGAAAAACGTCGGAGAGATATTGATATTGATGCTCATTTTCTTTCTAAGAAGTACTTACTTTCTACTTGATGAGGACCTCCTCATCTGAATAACGATGCTGTTCTAGTTAGATGGAGATGGCTCCTACTTCGTGGTACTCGCGCTATCAACCTCTTAGCACTAGCAACCTCTTAGCACTACTGCGATTTGGTACACTACTACTACTACTACTAGCAGCTGCCTCTTCATCTTCTAATGTAGTGAACATTAAGCGTTCTTCAGCGCCTACCATGGCAGCGGATCTGCATCCTGAACTTCGTGGGGAAATCCCTCTACCCGGGTTGCACGGATACATGAGTGTGCGCGCTGCTGCAAACCATGCTCACATCTTGCGGGTAAGCGCCACGCGAGCGAGGTTAAGGCTGGGCCACTAGTGCACTGTAGTAAACATGTGCTTGATGATTCAGTTCACTGTAGTAAACAAGTCACGTCGACCTTGGTGCTTCTGCTGACTTTATTCAAGTCGCCCATCATCCTCGGAGTTGAGCTAGGAGCTCGGGGGACTCACTGCGAAGAATCCCGGACCTAACCTAGCCTAAATAGGATTGACGTGTGGATGAGAGTGTTTAGTCGTCAGATGAAGTGGATTTGGATCATAGTTGATTAAATTTGTCAATGGTCGTGTGGGCGTTTAAATAAATTGTGGGGAGGCGGGCGGGAGCTGATCGTGAAGGATCCGCAACCTGCTAATCTAACTATACATGGTAGTCCAGAGAGAAGATTCAGTGCGCTGCTTTTACAGGTACGCTCACACGAGGTCGTCGACTACGCATCTCTCTGATGAAGTCTTTGTCTTAGTAAACTACGCATCTTTCTAAGTAGATCTTCGAAAAACCAAACATTGCAACCGTTTCAAGCGCAACGTCGTTCCGTGCCCTACACGGCGCGACCGGATGTGAAGCTTGTGGACAAGCCGAGTTCCACGTCAGATTATGGAGTCCAAGAAACAAGTAGGATGAAGATAACTCTCAAGTGGGAAGATGACCTATAAATTTGCACCTTCACGTTTTCTTTTTTGGTTCTTTCCTAGTTAGGTTGGCTCCACTACTACTAGGACAGGATAGGATAGGATAGGATGCCTCGGCTTCGTAGTCAATCGTGATGACAACACCGCTCCGGCAGATCGCCCCAAGGAGGGCGTTTTTGGGAAGGGTTTTACCGCCCGTGTAGGACTACTATCAAGGAGGATGCCACTCAAACTTTTTATCCGTAGTTTATTTGATTCTTCTTGAAAGGAATTCGTTTCAGAAGAGGAAAGCCGGTTGTTCCGCGGTAGCTCTAAGGATAGCCGACTAGGCGCGACCGAGTTGAGTTGCAGGCAGCGCCAAGGCGGGTTTCTGAAGTCGCTGTTGACGTGGACGAGCAACCTAGGACTTTGGTGGTAGAGCAACGGGAATGGGCGGCCCGTCAAATCCAGGCAGCCGTGTTGAGGAGACTGGCTCGCAAACTGGACTCGCAATGGGACAAAGAGAAGCAAAGAGTACAAATGTTACGGTGGGTCGTTGTAGATGAGTTCTTGGGTTTTTATTTTCTCCTCGTACCAATGTGGTGGGAAGGAGCGAGTGAATATACTTAACTTTCATCATGCCGTCTCACCTACTTCTAGCTGGCTCTGTCTTGTATTGTCGCGATTCACTTTCATGTCGTCACACCTAATAGTTGGCTTTTGCTTCTAGTAGTAGTTCTGCTTTGGTTCATGATCCCGCTCATCTTCCCAGAAGTTGCAAATGCAGCTCGTTATTTGTGAATAAAATGGAAAGGCATTCGCGTAATACTGCTCTAAGACGGAAAGATACGCAGATGTTGACGCAGTTGCAGAATATGTCTGCTGAGATGGCCGCGCTGTCATTAAGGCTACCGCGGAAAGCTACCATATTCACGACTACCATCCTGACTGTGACTCTTTTTCAAGGGAAAAGAGGGGGCTTCTATGACTCTCAAAGAGAGAGTCGCACGACTTTCAAAGAGGATCATATCACTCTCAAAAATGGGGGATCATATGACTGTCTCCAGGAAGATTGTCGCCATAATCAGAAATCCCCAAGGAAGATTGTCTGAAAGGAAGATTGTGCCCAAGGAAGACTGTCTAATGTCAGAGCAGTCGAAGCATTCGAGGCGTAAGTTTTTCGCTTCTTTAGCCGAAAACATGGAAATTGCATTAGAGGACATCAAAAATCGTTCAAAGTTTAAGGCTTACCGTAATAATTCACCCTAGTCTTCCCATGACGACACTGCTATGGTTCGAGTCCTCGGCTAATAGAGTAATCTGCTCCAAACACATACTTCTTAGATGAAGTAAGGAAATTTCGATCCTTTTCAAGAAAAGTAAGCGCATTTCTTTGCCCGCTTTTGCTCTTTTAAGGGGTTAAATGAAAATGAGTTATAATGTAGATGCTTCAGCAGGTTTTCATTTTCTTCAAGGTCGTCCACAGTCGTTCTCCGCAGTAGGTAAGCAAGTCTTGGTCTAAAAAGTCTGCAGCTTGTTCAGGGGCTACGAGTAGAGCCGTTTCTTCGCCCGCTATCACAGCACGCAGCCCGCGGCCCGGAGATGAGATACTGGGTGCAACCCAATTGACTAAGACCATAGAGGGCGAATACAACAACACTATTAACACCTACACTTAAGGGGGCACCGTCAACCCATCTTTCACAGCATCTTTTTTTAAGCCAGTTTCTACTTGGAAAGTGCTGCTAAAAGATGTTCTAAAAGATGGGCTGCCGGTACCTCTAATACAGCAGCAACATTCCCCGTGGCCAGATTGGCTACGCGACTTCTACTTCTTCACTTACTACAGCTAGTAAAGGAGTTGGAATTCATGACTCCGTGAGTAGACCTCCTAACTTTGAGGGTTTCCACATTGCATCCTGCACGAACATCCCTGACTCTTTTCCCAGTAAGAAAGAAGTCAGGGATCATGTTCTGAAGAATGCAATGTCGCAACCTCTAATAACTACAACGCTGCTGGTCCGTCTTCGTCTACTGCTGTTGCTGTCAGTGTAGGGATACGCAATAATGTAGGAGCAGGCTATCTCTCTGGAGCACTTCAAGAAGCTTCTTGTAGAAGCAACGGAGGTAAGCAGCACGATTATGCTTTTACTAGGGCTTGATATAGACATAATTCCTTGCTACAAGTTCAAGTTCTTTTTCTTCGTTTCCTTCTTAGGACGTCACTCCGAGAAAATGAACCCAACAACTTGCAAGGTGGAAGTAAGCATACTTACACTTATTTGAAGAGCTCTAATTCTTGCACTACTAGTACAACTGGAGGCCCAACAAGGATTGTGGAGAATCTAGCGGAGTCAATCAGTTCCTTGCGCGAAAGACTCCATGCTGGACGGGAAAGGCAGGCTTCGCCTTTTGGCGGCAGTGTCTCGGATCTCAAGGGTTAAGGACTGGAAGTTGGATCTAAATGACCTTTTCAAAAGATGACATGACCGATATTATCGTTCAACTTACAACCCCTAAAAGAGCTGGTGGTCGGAGCGACGGAAGCTGCAGCGAGCGCAAGACCGGGAGCAGGACGTTTTGAGAGATTTGCGCAACCAAGTCGCCGATCTGCGTTCCGCGAGCCCTAGTTCTGGTAGGGTGTCGCCATTAGCAAGCACTAATATGGGAAGTTTCCGCGAACAACCATTGCACTCGGTGCAGCAGCGACTCGGAGGAAGCAGATCAGGAGACATGAGATCTGGGTCGTCTAGCTCCTTCACCTCTGCCCAAGCTGCCAACGCTGAGCAGATCAACGCTCAACACATTAGTAGGGAGGTCACCACGTCTCCTACTGCAAAGAATCACGTGGTAGTTTCGAACGTTGCATCTTCAATCAGGGACGTTCTTGCCACACACGCTGAGTCTTCAATCAGGGACGTTCTTCGCGCACACGCTGAATCTTCAATCAGAGACGCCGTGATCATAGGTGGAATTGGAAATAACCAGGAGCAGCCGGCGTCGCCGGGGCCTCTGAATTCGCCTAACATAGTCTTTGGTGCACCTTCTGCGCCTTCTAGTCCGCTAAGAGTTCTCGGAACCAAAGGTAAGACGAGTCTTCATAAGCCGAGTCTTCATCAGGACAAACGCGCTGAAGACAAAGAAGATAACAACAAGACGCTTTCTTTTCAGATGAATAACTTTCGCTTTACTAATGATGATGGAGGAGACTCGAGGCTACCCTCTTTTCCTGATCAGTCCTTTCTTGTTAAGGGTTGGAAGTTGACCTCTCCATGAGCATCTCTAAAGTCCATAGATGATATGCGAGCTAGAGAGCGAGGTCAACTCTCAACCCCTAAGAACTTTGGAAATCTACTCACGCGAAGAGAGGAGTCGCCGATTGGAGACTTGTTGCGGAGACGGCGTATGGAGGCTGTCTCTTCGCCTCAAGCAGGTTCGTCGGCAGCTTTTTCTAGTAGTACAATGTATGATGCCACTCATTGTGAGAACGAAGGTATGGAAATGTCGTTCCTAAGTAAGAAGGCAATGGGGGACCGACGTTCCCATTTATCGACACTCTCAATGAGTGGAAGCATTCATACAAGTGGGGGCAGAAGTGGAGCAGGAGAAAGGGTTCTTGTAAATCATGTGTCTGCGTCCTTGTCCACGGATTTGGCTAAGATTCGGGAGAGCATCGAGAAGCGACGGGTGGAGCAAATATCTAGACGAGCGCTAGCAGCGTCATCTTCTAGGGAATTCGCTTCAGCACTTGAATCTGTAGCAGGCTT
Organism: Amoebophrya sp. A25; assembly: GCA_905178165.1. NCBI lineage: Eukaryota > Dinophyceae > Syndiniales > Amoebophryaceae > Amoebophrya > Amoebophrya sp. A25. Next base: position 916,300 of record CAJINU010000028.1, on the reverse strand, counting down.
TGTACAATCTAGAAAGCAGAATAGTGCATTTACGCCAATGAAAATTGCAGGGGGTTTGTCTTCTGGTGTACCTCCATCGGCGTCAGCATATCAGGAAAGGCCAATGCCCAATGAAAATGCTGATACAGCGAAAGAAGTGCCAACATTTTCGACAGTAACGACAGCGACTGCAGGAGGGCGAGACGGAGGACCAAAAACAGGCGCTAGATCGCGCAGTAATGGTGATCAGATAGATGGAGAGGATAGAAAAAACGACGTCTTCGAAGATACCCTCCCGGGTAATTCTTCTCCTGCTGTGCGCGGTACTAGCGACTTCTCGCCTAACATATTTGAAAATGGAGCAAACCCACAACTCTCACGACCGCCCGACGCGTCCCCGCTTCTGTTCGTTCCGTCGCCAGCATCCACGCCTCGCGATCAAGTCCAACGGTCTGGGTCCATGTCATCGCTGCCGCAGCTGCCAACACCGCTGCCGTCGCCTGATGTAAACATTAAGGCTGGAAGTCGATGTCGATCACTATCTCGTTTGGACTACGACTAGTACAGATGAAGATTATCTCGTCCTCGTGTGGACTACGACTAGTACAGGTGAAGAGATAAGCAGTAGAAGGATCGGCTAAAGTAAGTGAAGTAAAGACGTGGGTGGTTTTTCCTTTGATGAAGTCCACTGTCCACTATCCTCTGCTTTCGGTAGATTCTTTTTTGAGTGTATTCATGTCACTCACCATGTCGTTCTGATCCTCCTAGAAGGCAAGACGATGCTCAGAAGTGGGTTTCCCTTTCCTCAAGAGGCGATAATTGAAGGGCAAGCCTTTCATCGACCACGGATAATCATTGATGAGGACTGCCTCTAAAAACTAAAGGACGAGTGGGACTAAGATTAGTTTGTTGTTGAACTACGAAAGCTCGCCGACGCCGGAGCAGGATGAGAGGAGAATGGAACTTGGTGTGACTTCGTCGTCAGGTGAAATGCTTGATCTGCGAGACCCCGAAGATAGATCTGATTACAAAGAAGAGCAGCAAGCTCAACTTATAGGACAACAAGAGCAGGAACAAGAGATCCGCACAGATACTTCTAGTATTAAGGGTTGAAGCATTTCATTTTTACAAGCCTTCTTTACTTGAGGTTGAGGTTGCTACTAAAAAGTGAAATGTTTCAGCCGTTAATAGTAGAGAGAGGCCTACAACTCCTGTAGCGAGAGCTACGGCTACTACTGTTGTGGAGGGTGTGGAGACAGTTGGCGCGGCTTTAGTAGAGATAGAGCCTGCTTCTGCTGATGCAGCTAGTACTACTCGTGTCGAGGAGAAGGCTAGTATGAACATTACGAGTTCTCCATGCGTGGTCATTGAGAAGTCCTCTGGTGCAGGGAGTAGTTCTACGACCATGTTGCGACAAGAGGAGCAGCCATGGTTGCAAGATAGCCTCAAAAAGGACCAAGTGAACACGTTGAGATCGCCTTCATCTGCAGCCACAATTCCAGCACAAAACTGTCCTAGAGCTTCTCTAGCTATTGCCAGCACTGCGATGCCAGCACACAGGACTAGTAGAGCTTCTGTCGAGATTTCTCCGCCAATTAGGGCTCCACCAACCGCAGAAAATAGAAGCCCACTCCGCAGTCAGAGCGTCGTCCATGCTGGAGAAACGGAATCAGAGCGGACCTTGTCCCCAAGTCCCCGCCGGCTAGTGCCCAGTACGGTCCTACAACAAGGAGTATTCTTCACTACACGACAGTCTCCTAAAAGTACAGCTACACGATGCACAGTAGGTACAACTACAGTGGGTCGTGGCAGGACAGCTATAGAACAGACAGGGCCGGCTTGCACTTCTATTCGTGGACCTGCTGCCAGCGGTAGCTGTACAACGTTAGGCACTACAAGGAGTCAAGAACCTCGTGCTAATGCCAATACTTCATCTAGGCTCACGCCGGCTCTTTATCTGTCTCCACCGAGTAAAGCTGGGCCAGAAGTATACGATGTGCGAAGCGCGTGGCAATCTATGCGTGGCAACAAGGCCAAAAAAACAGACGAAAAAAGCAGACTGGTCGTTGTAAGTCCAAGTTTAAGGTCATTTTTTTTTGATTTTGTCTTCGTCTCAACAGAGACCCAGCAGTTAAACTTGTTTGGACTATGTAAGCAAGAACCCACCTATCGTCTATTTCTTATATATCGGCTAACCTTCTTCAAAATACTACACTACTACTTCTACTTCTACGTAAACTAATATTGCTGTTCCTTATATGTCCGCTTTGTTCTATTTATTGACACGACAGCTCTCGTTCTATGAGACAGGGAGGAAAGGAGAGCTTTCTAAGACTTAGCTCCTGTAGTCCTGGGACGAGACCACAGAAAGCTCCTGAGCAACAACCTCCTGGCCCTATCCTTAAGGCTCTTGGTCGTGATTCAAGTTAGTCAAAAATGTCTTTAACAAAACATCCTAGGACGAGGTGGAAGGACAGGAATTGGTAAACACGATAATGGTAGAAAAGGATAAGACTGTGTAAGATTTGCTTCAAGCTTGACCAGGGACGGTTAGACCTGAAATACACGAAAAGAAATGCAAAATAGGAGGAAAAAAGGGAGAGAAAAAGAAAAGAGAAGGAGAAAGAGGGAGAAAAATTCTTCATCGATGAAACAGACCTCTTGCCAGGCACGTCAATCAATCAGTCAACAATCTCTAACATGATATCAGCTGCTCTAGGTGGAAGAAGTGGAGCACTACTTAGTAGTGACGCTGGCTTGCGCGCTTCCCTACGCACAAAGAGTTTTCGGATCGAAGCGCCGACCCTGAAAATCTTGGACACTCGCTGGGTCAGTCCGCTTGCGAGTAAGAACACTGGGAAGTTTATGAGTATACAGGGAGGACTACTAGCATGTGATGGTGAACAAACATGCAGAGTAAGTAATACTTCAGCACGTATTTTTTTTGCAGTCTCTTGCTAATGAATTACCACCAGCAGTTCGCTGAGAACGGCACGATAATATTCAAATTTAGGTGAGTAGCTCTTTTTTTCTCTCCTGATAATTAGACAATAAGTTTTTTCATCTCGTCTCTGTGTGGAGTAGTTTTTTTGTCAATCGAAGGAAGACTACAAAGGTATGTTTAAAAGTACCTAACAAGTAGTGTTTTTTTCGTCTCCACTGTGACAACTTCATAAATTGCGTAGCTTCCGAAGATGGAAGAATTGTCGCGGAATCACCCCGTGTCGCAGCACGCGACATTTCAATATTAGAGAAACAAATGTTACAAGGAGGAAGCGCAGCCGCAAGCGCGAGAATCCTGACCCTCATGGGGAATGCCTATGAGGAAGAGGCGGAGGCTTCTTTGACGGGAGTCTCACCACTTGGGCTAGCGATGCAGCACGAAATGTCTGCATTACTAGAATTATGAGTGACAAAAGCCGATAGATAGAATTATGAGTGACAAGAGCTGATAGATAGCTAGATAGATAGAAGAGAGCCCGTTCTTGGTTCAGTTTTGTTCAAGTTTCAGTTTGTTCACGATTGAAGAAGACCGCTAGGCGTCGGCTTGGTCGGACGTTAAAAATGAAGTAAGTTCCTTTCCTCTGGGTTGATTCTGAAAATGAAGATCGATTGTTCGAACTTGAGTAGCGTAAAGAAAGAGTGGGCTCGAACAAGCGATCTTCATCTTTTTGTTACTGTTAGAGGAGCCGAATGACAGGTGGTGGCGGTCGAATAGAAGAGTTCTAACACGACAATTAGGACGCTCGAAGACGTCGAGGGCGACGCGATGCAGGTCTCCCGTAGGTGGGCTATCTTCTCCAAGTGGTCATTCTAGCAGAGCACTAGTGGAGTCCATTTCGAGTAGGAGACGAGTTCATTAGGGGCAATGTGGTCAGCGCGTCTTTAACTAAATAGGATATCATGCAACTACACAGTCACAGAGTATCTATCATTGTTTTTCAGCTCTTCTCCTTGTTCAGGCAAGAATTCTTCTACGTTATTTATTGAAAACAACCAAATAAAGGAGATTTTTCTAAGCTAAGAACGAAATTGCGAGACGAGTAGAGGAAGCCATGTCCTTGGCAGAGTTGGACGTAGACGAGGTCGGAAAAGGTTCTCATGCTCGCTCCCCTCAATCTTAAGGCTACCGCTCGAGCATCCTCAGCATCAAGATCCTTGGGTCTACTTTTTCTACTTGAAAAACATTCACCAAGGATATGGCACTCAAGGAAGATGCCAACGCGGTAGCTCTAACTGTCTCTTCGTCTCGCTCGTGGTGGGTCTCACAACAGCAGTCCTCTAGAAGATGGATCGTCCAGAAGTAGAAGAAGTGTGAGTCCAATCTTAGCGTCAAATCTTTCTTCGCCATTGCGATTACTGCGCGACAAATTTGCAACAGACAAATTAGCGAAAAGTCTCTCGCCTAAGCGAGCGCGTTTAGCCAGGGCATTGGATGCAACATCTGGAAGAGCAACATCTAGAAGATTTAAGAAGGGAGTACAGGTGATCGTGACAATCTACAAAAAGAATACAAGTGAGTAGGCGCGTAGACCTACGAATTTCAAGAAATATAGTGAGACTACTACAAAGGGAACGCAAGTGATGGCGATAATGTAACTACTTGCCTCCTCATCCTGTTGTAGACAGGAAGCTTTTTCATATCATCCGTGAAGTAGGTTTTTGACTATCTAAAGTTAAGAAGGTTATCAGGGAATACAAGAATAAAAAAGCTGAAGACAATGACATATTTCGAGCTTTTACAGCAAGTAGACTTCAACTCTAGTACTAATACGAGCAGACAGAATGAGGGCGCAGCTTCGTGGGGGTCTTCCAGTACAGCTTCGCCGCTCCGACAGCAATTGAAACTGATGATGCAGGATGTGCACGATCATGCCAGTGGTGCTCCACAGAGAAGCGAGAGCCCTCTTACGTTTAAGAGACATACTGCACATCAGCAGAAGTAGGCATAGGCTTTTCATCTCCTTTAATACTTGATATTCGAAAATGAAGGTGTTCTAAGATGTTGGTGTTCGTGTTTTCGAAATTTTGCAGAGTAAATCTATGGATGGTTATTTTCCGCTAGAGCAGTTGAAGAAAGTTGTTGTTGCAGACTGGTGCTAAGTTTTCCTCTCTAGGTACTTTGTTATATTTATTGCTCCAACATATCGCGCGTGAATTCGCCCGGGCGTCATTTGTCGGAAGCGCATAGACTCGCACAGGCAAGAATGCGCTTAGACAAGGGGAAAGAGTAGAAAGCGCCTAGACAAGGGGAAAGGGTAGGAGCTCAGGGAGTGCTTTATTGAGTTTGAGCCTTCAGGACAAGCCAGTGTTAGACTTCATGAAAGAAATGGAATCAATCCCATTTTTCCTTAGACACTAAAGCTAACCCTGAGGTTGTTAAATGCCTATTATAATCTGTTCTTTTAGAAAGAATAAAAGACTGTTATATCCACTATCGTCTATCAACTCCATCATTATCAATATCTGTTCTTTTTGGAAGTACAAGGCTATCCCAGCAACTATTTGTGGTAGAGGTGATATCTATCGAGATTTATGAGACCAAACACATTTAAAGATTCCGAGAAACGGTCTAAAGTATAGCGTAGTACAGAAGTCTGAAATTAGGGGAGCAGCCTGAAATTCGTAGCAGCAGCATGAGGCTGGAGATGTAATATTTTTCATTTGACAACAACAGCATTAATATCCATAATCAAGTGGAGGCAAACGAGTATGGTCGGTCTAGAGTCGTAGTGGGGTTATATTTTTCAACGAGAACGACGTATGGTAAGCGCTTTTGATAGGTGTATATTGTAAGTAGAACAAATTCATTTTAAGCACTGATTTTTCTGCTTCAAAGCTCATTTGACAACAACAGTATCATCAAATTATGACAACAACAGCTGAGTGCTGGCAGCTCACTAGTTGTACTGCTAGATATTGTGTGCAGTGTGCTGGTGGGGTTATATTCTTACTTCCAGTCTCAATTTGACAAGCAACTCTATTTCGAATCTTTTTCTTATCGAACAATTCATTCGGCATGACATGCACAGAAGAGTTCGTGGAAGGAGCAGGCACTTATCAGAATTCGAAACAAAATGTAATGCGACGAATGACCACGACCAGAAAGTCAAATGATAATTTGAGACGCCATGATGATGACAGGATGGAAGTTAAAGACTAAGACTGCGAACACAGGGGAAATGTTGAACAAGCTCCACAGAGATGAGACGTTGAAAGACTTCTATGTGATACGGGTCCTTATATAGTTCAGTGCTTCACGTTCAACTATAACACGGAGCGACAGAATGACATCGTAGACTTCTCCAGCCTGGCCGTATGAGCCCACGACTTGCTACAACTAGTCTGGCTTCTGGAAACTAAATAAGCAGCACTGGATGTCTGTGTGCAGTTTGTTTCTCGTCGTGCACTCTTCTTCTGTTCTTGTTCGCTATCTATCTTCAGACACAACTATCTATCAGTTCTAAAAAGTAAAAAGACTCTTCTGTTCTTGTTCACTCCGAGCAAGAGAATCACCACAACAAGGAGAATTTGAAGTGATTACTGAAGGATCCTCTTGCTCACGTTGTAGGTAAAGAGCTAGGCTACTTGAGCTGGACGAAGGATCCTCTTGGTCACGTTGTAGGTAGGGTTGTCGATTTTTCTATGCTCCTCCGTCGTGCTTAGTCGTTTGCCTAGCTTTGGTGCCTGGCCGTCGTGCTTCAGGCTTCCCGCGGGGTAATTGAATGTTCGCAGTGCGGGAAATTGTAGACACAGGGAGGAAACAAAAAAGTCACGCACATGAGTGAATCATAACATCACAGCTTCCAGTACGGTAACCACGCTCTGCTGGTTAATAGAGTGCGTCAACTTGCTCTGGTACTGGTACGGTGAGGAGTCTGCCTTTTGTCTTTGGTACAAGTATTTTTTATCATTTTCATTTCTTGAATTCTAAAGCCTACGGGATTTTCGTCTTTCTCGTACCACAAAGAAGAACGGGCCAAGTAGTATTGTAGGCGTAGCAACTACAGAAGAAGAAAAATGACGCTCTTCTATGAAGGTTCCTCTATGAAGGGTGCTTCTGAACCTACAAAATGACGGTGAGCTAGGTTCTTCGGTATGAAGTTTCGGCCGAAAGATTGAAGAAGACGCACTCCTACTTCTAGTAGTGGCTGCTACTACCCCTACCGCCGGGCGAGGACGTGGGGACGACAGCTTTTTACGAGGAGGCACGTTGAGCTGTTCTATTAGTTACAACATACAGGATCGAGCCAATTTTTCGTCAAAGAAAAACGAGGAGTAAACTAGCGATAGTACTACTCATCTGTATAATGATGCCACTTATTGGGCGCGGCGAAGAGCACGAACCACCTAGTATACTTTCACTTAGACCACCTAATATGAAGCTTTAAGCGAAAGCTACAGCATGAAAGAAGGGACAACGTCGACTACTAAGAGGTTATAAACACTTCAGAAGTAGACAAGGAGATCACAGCGACTAGCTACGACTGCGACTACGCTCGATCGACTGCAGGACCGGCAAAGGGACTAGTAGAGTAGTCAACTTCAATCCATACAGACATTTGCGACAACGACGTGAGCCCGGAACCCATCTACAACTTGCCCTTCAAGAAGTTTAGTCGGACAGTCCAGTTCTTGGTCGCGAGATTAAAAAGTAGCGCCTCCAGCGTATTTCTGCAGGATGAACATCTTTCGGTTCTTTGGAGATATGCTCCACCTGGCGAGCATTCTCCTTTTTTAAGGCTACTTTTTCTTTCACTATTGATTGTAGTCCCATGTCGTGTGGGGACTAGGCTGAAACGAGAGTGGAGTTGTCCCCCTTCCTTATGATTTCTTCAAAAGGAAAATATATGAGCATGAGGAGGCTACCTTTACTCTAATCTGTGCTATGGAAAATCAACAAGAATAAGAGCTGTGTCGGAGTCAGCTGTCGGATGCAGGAGGTTTACTTAAGGCAAAAGGTGGATCCTACACGTAGTACTTCTTGTGCTGTGTTACAACTATCTATCAGATACAACTATGTCTGGATACATTGAAACAGCTCGAAATCAGCGCCAACGGCTCCAAAATCGCTCTTTGTATGGGCAAATTGGTGACTCTATCATCTAGAAGATCCAGCACTAGGCTAGGACTAGGAGTACTAAATGGGACACCATGATGATGGACTCATCTAATTTCCCTCATCGTTTTCTGCTGCCGATATCTGGACCTGCTATACGAGTTCATATCGATCTACAACAGCGCGATGAAAATTTTCTTTATGAAGAATAGAGGAGACAGCTTCTTAGACTCAGTAGAAGCACTTACCCCCCAACATAGTGCAGGTATTATATATCGCTCCTGAGTGAGTTCTTCAATCTACGTGGCCCTCTTTCATCCTTTTGTTATTACTTAGAGTAGGACCCAGTGCGTTCTTCTGCACTGTTCTCTCTGCCTCAATAAAGCTTCTTACTTCGCAAGAAATTTCAACCAGTGAGTGAATCCTTTGATGCGTCCTCGTTCGCGATATAAAAAGTACGCCACAGGTGTGCGAGCTCTAAACTGCTCATCCTGTCGACGGGGTATATGGTGTATTTGATGCGGTTTAAGCCACCGATTAACCAGACCTACGATCGCAGTGTCGACAGCTTCAAGTATGAGCTCTACTTTCTGGCGCCGTGCGTAATTTTATGCGAAAAGGCTAAGTAGATAAAGATATTGGCTATAACGATGTTATAGCCTCATAGCTGAGGTTGACCACTAACAGTGTCTTCTAACCTTTTTAGGGTCAGACGGAGCCCAACCTGAAACTAACCTCTAATCTTTTTAGGCTGCATAACGTGCGAGGAACTAGTACCGACAGAAATATTATGGGCGAGCTCCATTTTCCTCGAGGCAGTGGCAATAACTCCGCAGCTCGTGCTATTGGCGAAAATGCGAGAAGTACAATGTTATACTTTCAGTTAGTAGTTGTAGTTGTCAACATTCCTACCTTAGAAGACAAGTTGAAGGCGTTTTTTGAGATAGTAACCTCATCTCCTTCTAAAGTTATAAGAATACTCCTGAACAATAGATACGGAAGCAATCAATCAGATGAATCAAGAGACAAATGAAAAATCAAAGGTAACTAAGAGTAAATTGCGCAGTCAACTAATCTTGTTCAACCAAATGAATCAAGGAGAAAACCTCCTGACCTCGCATTTCGTTGAAATGAACAATCTATCAAGGTAGAAAACCTGACCTCGCATTTCGTCACAGCCATGGGACTTTATAGGGCTTTCTACATCCTCAACTGGATCTACAAGTATCTGGTCGACAAAACCTACGATCCAATAGCGATACTTGGCGGTAATCTTCTTTGGTTTTTTTGCAATGCTGTGGATGAGTAGACGCCCCGCCAAGCGATAGATACTTGGTGGTCCACTTCTTTGGTTTTTTGGCAACAATATTTTTGATAGAGGTGTAACTGACACACCCACAAAGTGGGCACATTCATTCACTCATTCATAGATGGGGTAGGCTTAGCTTTTTAGGTTGCCTGTAATCTTTGCATTGGTCATTCTGCTGCTTCAAAGCTTATTCATCTGACTCAAAAGACGGCGCTGACGCTATCCATTTAAATACCTTGATGCGCATTTTCTTCAGGTATCGTCCAGACGGTGTTATATTGCGACTTCTTTTACTACTATGCCATGAGCAAGTGGTATGGGAATCGACTGGTATTGCCAATGGCTACGTAGAAGCTACGCAGAAGACTCTTATGGTTGGCTGTTGATGTCCTGTTTTTCAGGAGGCTGTAGGAATTTAGCTAACAACGATGATACTGGTCTGGTGTGTGCCACCTCTTGATTTATAGGCACCCTCATGAATAAGTATGTTCACCAAAGTAAGTAGGTCGTGTACTCTTTTAATCATCATCCAGGTCCATGATCAGTGGCTAAAAAGTGCTATAATATTTTTACGGCTTCAACAAGTGGCGGGCGGCGGGACTCGAGTGCGGGTTTTCACTTGGAAAAGGGGCGTGGCTGCTAAGAGGGAGCTGCTTGATACGCGACGATGATCAGCGTGATGACGATGTAGCTGATTCTACTTCTAGCTAGGCAAGCTGCAGCATCTTCGTTCGTTGTGATTTAGGTTGGGTCTTGTAATTGTTTCTGTGTCTTGATTTCGTTCTGATAGTTGTTGGATCCATCTGTGTTCATAAAACTTAATATAGGATATGGAGGATTTCGCGGTGGAAGTCTATGGAGGTGTAGGAATATTTGAGACTCAACATCATGCTATATATTTGTAAGCGGAAGACTCGTTGAGCTTGAGTCGTTTACTTTGTTACTTTGTCGAAATTAATAGAAGGCAACTTCTTCTACCACGAATACTATATGTAAAAATTATACACTTCAAATTTCAACAAGATCTTCATATTTCTCTACGACGTCTACTCGGTTGCTCTCTAGTACGTCTACAGAAAGCCCTCTCGCAGGTCTAGGGGAAAGAATCATCAGCATGTAGCAAGGAACCGTATCAGATTCGACGCAGATACTAGTGATTTCCCCTGTATATGGACTGAGTATTGCACCTGCTCAGGTATTACATTGTACAAAAAAAGCCTTAGGGCCTTAAAAATCATTTAAGGAAGAACGAAAATGGCCAGTTGCGGCGAACAAAATCATAATCGTGATAGATCAGGAACAAACGCCCATTCTAAAGAAAAGCACACAAGTGTCAAGCTCAAGTTCTCCATGTTCACCACGCTCAAGCGCTTCTCATCCACCCGAGAAAATTGTAACTAGGATTAGGACCGAGAAGATCTCAGAGATGAAAAACGGCCTACAACTCATGAATGAATGACCATTTTGAATTTATTGACTATGACAGGCACAGCGACAGCAACACTAGTCATCATGAGGTGACAACTAAGTATATAGTTTAGGACATATTAGCCAGTGGTAGAGGATGACAACCAGGGACATATGATGATGATAGGATCGATGCGTGGACTGCATCACCTAAGCGACAAGATCGTGAGTAGGATGTTGAAGACCATCAGTTTCTTTTCGACTTGTTTGTCTTTCTAAGCGAGTCTAAATGAAAAACTTTATTTTTGCAACTACTGCGAAGAGCAATGAATGACTTTCTAAGTCTCAGTAAGTCTCTTTTCAAGTAGAGGCACTTACGTAGTTCTAGTCCTCTAAGAACTTCTTAAGAGGTAAGTATCACGTAGTCTAGAACAAAACTGAGTTTTGAAAAAAATATGACGGGAGTCGAGCTGACTGAAGAAGAAGCGGACAGACGTTTCGCAAAATTTGATCCGACGTCGTTAGCCGCTCTGCAGGATCGTCTCCATACGCACCTTGTGACTCGAGGTCAACATACACAGAGCTGTACAACAAACAAGCAATTGATGTCGTACCAAGTAACTACATCTTCAAATACAACATTGGAGGGTAGGACTTCAACTTCAACATTGGGTAGGACATCTATTAATCAAGAAACTACATCTACATCAGCATTGGGTACTAGGACTGCTCGTCCTCCACCAACATCTTCTTCTTCTAGTAGTCTTTGTCCAGCAACAGCATCTAGAAGTAGTCCACCTCTTGCGCCAGACGACCAGCTACATCAACAGGCTAAAAATCTTGCTCAGCCGCGACAAAATGCAGCTAAAGTCAGCTGTAGTTCGTGTACACCCTCCTCTGCAACGAGTTCTTCGAACATGCAGATGCCTCCACCTCCACCTACAACGTCCTCGTCAACAAGTTCTGTACAAATGAGTCCTAATTTTAAGCCCAACCTCTTCCGTTCCGGACCAGCGGAAATCACGCGTGTTGCAGAGGCGCTAGTCGACTGCAATACGTTGCTTATTGCAGCAGGAGCCGGCATGGGGAAAGACTGTGGCCTGCCGACTTACGACGAATACGGCGATACACATTTGGTACTTCTACCCATAATACAATCTTTTTTTTTTCGTCGTTAGGTACAGCGGTACTATTGTAATGCTCCAGCACAAGCAGTTTGAAGAACTTGCAATTGAATCTGCACAAACACATTCTAATGAATCATAGGTCATATCCTCAACAATACTTTGAAAGCTGCTCTCAGCCAACTCGATGAGGAGTGGTGGTCTCTATCGTCCTTTGAGGTAGAAGATGACCGTTTATGTTTACTATACCACGACTAAGAAGTAAAACTGCGGTCCCTAAGAAACAGGGTTTCTCTAAGAAACAGGGTTTCTCTAAGAAACAGGGTGCCTTCCATCATTTTTTATCCTTGCAATGTCGCAAAAGGCGTTGCGTGGTAACTCGAGTCTCATGCAAACAGTTTCACTCCCTCATCAACCTAGAGTGTCGCAGAAGGGCTTCCTAGGAGAAATCCTACTATAATCAATCTATATTCACTACAAGTAGCAACTCTCTCCTTCTTATAAATATCTCTCCTAGTTAGGACGGCTGGTAGACTACCATTATTATATTATAACAAGTAGCGACTTGTTCACAAACACAATCTAGTAAAAATGTCATTGTCAATTCTCACCTCATCAAGAACTTTAACAACTTCAGGTGAAAAACTACGACTATTCTCTCCTCTGCTCTCCTTACGTGCGGAATAACGACTATGAGGCTTTTAGGACGTTTTGGGACGGTTGTCGGGATCTCTACAGTCGCACTGACGCGCATGCTGGCTACTCGGTTCTCGAGTCTTGGCTTAAGCGGCATCCGCGTGATGGAGTTTCTACACCTAGTAGGTCAACACCTAGTTCGTCTTTTTCGAAGCTTCAGACGAAGGTAGCAGGGGATTCGACGATGAAGATGAAGTCTCAGACCTTCTCTGCAAAAGCAGCAGGAGGAGAGTGTGGAGAAACTACTACGAAAGCAGGAAAAATAGCAGGAGTAGGAGCAGAAGTAGGTGGAGCTTATTTTTCCAATCTTCAAACAAGGATAGAGAATCATCATGGACCTTCTTTTTCTTCGAGTCAGAACCTAATTTTCATGGAAGATGACAGCAGTAGAAGTAGCCTCGGAGCGCCTCTTCCCCCACAGCGACTGAGCAACTGTTCTTCCCCTAGTCTGTCCTCTTCCTCGTCGAACAGGCAGATTCCTCGAAAAGGACAAACTTCCTCTTCCTCGATGAAAACGACACGGAAAAACCACGGAAAGATGTCTTGCGCGGCAGGAACTTCTTCTATAGGAACATCGACTACGCACCAACTTCCTTTGCAAGTTTTAGGTGGAGCAGGAGTCTCAAGAACTACATCAGGACGAGGACCCTTGCAGATCCCTAACCACTACGTGTTCACGAGCAACGTAGATGGGCATTTCCGCAGGTTTCCGCGTCTCGCGAAACGACTTGCTGAAATCCATGGCTGTTGCGACGACTCGAAGTGGCAGGACGTTGAAGCAGATGCGCCAATCGATCCCTCGGACGCAGCGGAAGTTGTTCTCAATGCGAAATGGCATGAAGCCGCTTCAACTAGTACTGGCGCATCAAGAACGTGCTCTAAAACTCCAATAGAGCAGCAGGAGACAGCAACATTGAGTCCATTATTAGCGGACGTGACAATGAGCACATCTGCCACAGGGCTGACACCTTCTTCTTGCGACGAAGATGTGGATCACATCATGGATGTTCAACAAGATGTGGCTGGAGAAAAGAGCCAGGGAGTGAAAACCAAAACTTCCCGTCGCATCCGTCGTCCGCGTGTATTAATGTTCGCCGATGACGATGAGGAACTGATCCAGGACTTGTTCGCCACAGCCTTCGAGCCCTACCAGTCGTGGGAGTGCAAGATGGAGAAGGATCGGAAAACGAGACTCGTGATCCTCGAAATCGGGTGTGGGCAGAGGGTGCCGACAGTTCGGAAAGAGTGCGAGGAAGTGTTCAACGACTTCAACGAGTGGTACGGAGGCAACAGGCCAGTCCTTCATGTCCGCATCAATCCAGGAGAAAACTCCACCTCTGCTTCATCTACAACTTCTGAAGAAGCAAGTAATATGGAAACTTCAAGAAGTGTGATGAACGCGGATTCCTCATCATGTGGAGGTGGACATGCTCATGCAGGATTTCATCATGATCACACAAGTGGCACAGGAGGAGTCCCCACAACAACTTCTTCTACCACCACAACTTCTAGCACCACTTCTGGCTTGTTCCTCGAGAGACACCATCAACATCATAGCGAAAGAGAATCAAGAAACTACGTAACTACTGCCAACATTCTGGATGGTGTCTGCAATTTGAACGGAACTCTGTCTTTCTCAGAGGGCGGCGGCTTGCTGCTAGGCGAGGGGCGCGTCCCGGGTCTGGCCAAGACGACCTCCTACCGATCTACCTCCTCTTCCTCACAAGAACTCTCTTCGGGTCTAAGCTCCACCTTCTCGGTCCCCTACGACCGCGAGGAGGACACCTGCGACTCGACTACCTCCACAGGAGGAGGTGCGTTCGGAACTGACGGAACTACAAGCAATGAAAATGATAGAACTAGACTCTCCACGGAGAAGGACGTCTTCAGCACTTGCACTGGAGGTGACGGAGACTTTCAAGGTGACGCGCATCATACTAGTAGGCAGCAAATAAAGCAAGAGGAACTATTAACTATTTCTAAGAACTCCAACATTAACTACACGAAACCCAGTTCCACTGCTAAGTCGGGATTCGTTCTCTTGAATCATGGAGGGGCTAGGGAATGTCTAGAGCAATTGGACTACGAAGTTCGTCGCATAGTAGCTCAACGTGTGGCACGTAATGGCACTAGACGCGGGATACGACATTGACTTGATTGATGTTGACAATTGTCAAGGACCAAGACGCGGCCGAAGATGATGATGACATTGGCTTTTTTTATAATGTTGACAATGGTCAAGGAGCACGACCAGTCTCATCATTTCCGATACACTCCGTTTGCAAATTTTTGACCCCAAAGAATTGAACCGATATCATTCACCAACGCTCTGAAGACCACACACGCCCCTTCTTTCGCCATTCCCAATACCCCGATCTCAAAAGCGACAACTCAACAACACCATATACGCGCGACTTTTTGTTTAAATCTATGGAAATCAAGATCCACGAAGTGAAGAGGAAGACCTACAATTATGAAGTATAAGAGTAAGGACTGAAGAAATCATAGCGAAGCTTTCTTTGTTCCGAAGCAAAGAACAAGAACATCAAGCTCGATGTACAGAGGGACTAAGCCGTGCTCTCGTCTAGAACTAAAAAAGATCATGTCGAAGCCTCTGGTATATTGACGCATCAAATTATCGTGGGTAAGACCCAATGGATCTTTGATCCAACGAAAAGGATCCTGTATACTTCTTATGTTGTTTTCATGTTGATCCTGGCAGCATGATCCAAGCATCGATCAAGAAGTTCTTATGATCCACACGACGAGCTCAACACAAAGTTCATCTACTTGTACGACAACCACATTTTAGGAATGCACCGATCTTCATCACAGAATTGAAGATCTCTAATCGAAGATCCATGTTTTGTTTGCGACGTTGCGAGAATTCATACTAGTACCAATAAAATATGGTGCCATGATCTACTAAAGGAGTACTTATCATCTTCTGTCATCTAGTCGTTGCGTTTATTACATTTACAACATATATGGTCATGGTGCCCTGTAGCTTCCTAGACGAGGTTAATTGCTATTTACGCCGACATGGATATCATGCTTCACCATGCACAGTTTTTATTTTTTTCATACTTCTGTCTCGTTTTCCGCACAACGCTCAGGAAGGAGGGGTATCATAAACGACTCATACACTGACGAATCGTCGAGCCTAGAAGAAGAAGCATTGATTCTTTGGTATACAACGAAAAATTTCGACATCTTTTTCTTCTACTATTTTTCTTCGACATTTGAAGTGAGTAGACAAGTTACAACACTTTTTTCTTTCTTTGTAGAACCAACGCATTCTACCTTTTTAAAAGTTTTAAAACAACTAGTTGTTGAATACTCTAGGTCACGAAGAACACAATGGGACGCAACAAGCCAACGCACTTTGTCACACGCCAGAAGAAGCTGGCAAAGCGACTAGAGAACAGTGGACGAAAGCAAAATGCGGTACGAAAACAGGATGCAAAAACAGGATCAAACAAGGGCCAAGGCGGTAAAGTACTAGCAGGAGGCTCGTCTTCCAAGAAGACTTACCTGGCCGCCCGTTTAGAGACGAAGGTAAAGGACTTGCAGCAATCCCGCGACCTGATCGACAAGCTGCAACAGACACAACAGCGACAAGAGGAATACGAAGCGGCGAGAGCAGAGGCAGACAGGATAAAACGCGAGGAATTGGAAGAGGCGGGTGACACCAATAGAAATCGGGAAGCCGAAAACACGCGACGAAAATTCTACCAAGAATTGCGGAAAGTCGTCAACAGCAGCGATGTTCTTATTCAGGTACTTAATTCTAAAAAAATAACGCCATGTTGAGTTGTATATTCCGGAAGACGCAAGTAGCGCAATACAAACAATGTAAAAATACAAGAGAAAGATCTCACATATAATTCTAAAACAACGCCATGTTGTGGCTTCTCTCACAGAAGCCGAGGTGTGCTGCCCCTGGGCATCTTATCCTGGCTTCCTAGTATTACTTAGACTTTCTTTACTCCACATGTCCTCAGACTCAGAGTCAGATTGAAGTGATTTCTTCTGGTGATATAAAAAAACAGGTCTTAGACGCACGCGACCCAGATGCTTGCCGCAACCGTGCTATTGAGCGAGAGGTCTTGTGCGACAAGAGTAAAAAGATGATTCTCCTCTTAAACAAAGTTGATTTGGTTCCGCGCGAAGCGGCAGCTGCGTGGATGTCTCGCCTGCAACGAGAGTTCCCGACGTTGCTGTTCAAATGTGGTTCAGCTAGAGGAACTAACGTGACCTCCGCAACCAATGCGAAAGACGGCCAACTGCAGTCAAGCACTGCAGTTCTAGGTGCAGACACACTTCTGCAGCTTCTCTTATGGCAGGAGAAATAAGTTTTATACGACAAATTATATTTTTACCAAAAGCAAATTTTTATGCTGAAGAGAATCCCCGATTCCTTTTTGCTTGACTTCTTTGTTTTCCTTTTTTCAGGTTGTAACTTCTTTCTCACCTAACGAGTATCATAGATATCAAGCACATGATAGATCCAAAAATCGTAATCGGATTATATACATACTTTGAGTATCATCTTCATTCCTCTAATTCCCAAAAACTATTCGAGAACGGCAGGCGGCAGTAAGAAAAGTATTGCGGTTGGCATTGTTGGGTATCCAAATGTCGGAAAGTCCAGTGTCATCAACAGTCTTAAGCGATGCACCGCGGTCAAAGCAGGAAACACAGCAGGAGTGACGAAAGCGTATTCTTGCGTTTTTTTACTCTAGTATAGGCACCTCTAGTATAGGTAGTACAATCGTCATCATCATACCCACAAAACAACTGGTGATCATGACTCAACATTTGGGATATCATCATTGCTATTTTGTGACTTAAGTACAACATTACTCACTATGAGTAAGTAATCTAGAAATTCGCTTCTGAATAACTATGGCCACGTCTCAACAAAAACCAGTAGGAAGAAGACCAAGATTAGATGTTCTTAATCTACTAGCATGAAGAAACCTTCTTAGGTGCGTATGATAAATTAGGTAATATTTCCTCCATCCTTCGTCTCAGGTACCAAGAAGTAATTCTCGACTCCAAGATTCGCTTGATCGATAGTCCTGGTGTCGTGTTTAGCGGTAAGACAGAGGACCCTAGTCACGTTCTTCGGAACGCTGTCAAGGTTGAGGCGCTTAAAGATCCAGTCCGCGTCTTAGAACTGCTAGCCGAGCAGATCTCTCTGGGCAAATTGCTAGAGCATTTTGAGGTTTTCCTAGAAACGACGACGAATGACGTGGACATGGCTAGTGAAGGTGTCCTTGGATCGTCCTCGTCGTCACCAAGCGCGAACAAGAGCAATGCTACTCCTGGTGCGTCAACATCTTCAAAGGGCAAGACCAGTAGATCACAGTCAATACGGCATTTGGAGTCCGTGCGCGAGTTTTTGATTGAAATTGCGACTAGCAGAGGGCAATTGAAGCGGGGAGGCGCCCCAGACCTTTCTCGCGCGGCTGTGCTGGTTTTAAAGGAAATCGCCTGTGGAAAGTTCCGCTACCACGTGATGCCCCCACCAGATCTGTCTGACGAGATGGATGACGTTAAGGCTTTCACATCCATGTTTTCACATCCATGTTTTCACATCCATGTTTTCACATCCACGTATTCATGTCTATTCGAAAACTCAAAATAAGCGAGCTACTGACTGAAATAAGTAGAGAGGCTTGACTACATTCCTCTTCTTTCAGTATCTCGCTTATTTTCAATAGTTACTCGGTTATTTCAGTTTTTCGAATACTTAAGAGGTGTACTATCATTGACGCATTGATTTTGATTTTTGAAGGGGAAAGTCTTTGACTCGTTGTAGTTTCATCTTTTCATCAAAGGGAAAACCAACGGACGCATGTTGATTTTTGAAGGGGCAAGATGCACCTTCAAGAGATGCACCTCATTCTTAAGAGATGAATGAATATTATAGGATGGAAGGTCTAAGAATAACGGGATGGACCTGGACGGGCACGGAGATGGTGGCGCCTTCACTTCCTCCAAAAAGGAGATCGTGCTTTCTCGTGCGGAATTCAACATCGACGAGCTCGACTCTGTACGCGTTATCGGCAAGAAAAGTTCTCCTGACACCGCGTCTAGCATGGAAGACTAGAGGATGAACAACATTTTTGGCCAATAAAGAAGAGACGATGTTGTAACATTTCATTGTCACAACTTGTTCACAGATTTGTTTTCCTAGCATGATGCATAAGTATAATTAGAAAACCTCGCTTCAACAGTGGGAAGCCGAGATTTGTAGCGCCTCCACTACCCCTTCTTGCAGGGCACGCTTTTAGAGCTGGCAGCTAAGGTTTCTTCCACTCGTCCCTCTAGCCGAAATACAAGCGAAACAGAAATACTCGAGGGAATGTGTGATCTCCAAAAGAAACTAATCTAGATCTGGATCACACCTCATGTTTCACGCTTCGGTCTACTACATCGAGAGAAAAGGATCGGACTACTTCCGATTGTTATGATAAGTTGGTCTCTTGGTCTCTTGAAAAATAGCTCGGGGCTTGAGGACTTCACAGTGTGTGTTTCATCGGTCGTAAGAAGAATCAGCAAAAGATCACTCTCTGAAGAGAGAAAGAGAGCTGAAAGGAGCGAGGAGAGAGCTCTGTTACCCATAAAGAGTGTCCCGAGAATTGTTTAGTAATGATGATTTTGAGACAGAGTATCTTTTTTAATATGACTATTTCTCGATCTTGTTCCCAGTTAAGTTTCCCATTGAAGAGTCTGTGTATCTGGTCTTCACGATAAGATGAAGTCTCTCCTACAAGTACTGCTATGTATTACTTCTACCACGGATGATTCTACCTCTACGAGCTCGTCTACGTGTAGTACTAGAGTGAATTTGCGAAGTCTTGTAAAGCTCCAATTTGGCTTTGGAACGGTGAACAGTGTGACAAAAAGTAAGTTGGATCTTAACATGCTTGCCGGTGAGTTGGATCTGTGTTGATATGCTTCCGACTCGGTACTTGGAGCCAGTAGAGTAGATGCTGCCGAAGGAGTTGGATACCAAAATTTTGCATGCTAATCAAGAGCAGGACCTCAACATGCTGCCCAATGAGTTGCATCCGATGGAAAGTGGCTTCCTTGCACCAGCTGAATACATCACGCTAGCACAGACCTGTTTACATAACCGGAGTCGGAGCCTACTTAGGGCATGGCGTTGTGGCTTGCAGAAATGGGAAGAGAGAGGCGCCTCTGCACCGTCTGTAAGGCCACAGCGTGATCTTCTAGGACCTCGTTTTTCTGAGATTTCAAACTGTAACGACCATCAGGGAACAAGATCTTTTGTCTTTGTCTTGAGGAAAACATGACAGACCACGACCGGCAGAACTTCAAGTACTTCGCTCTTCTAAGCTCAGCTGCAACTTTTCGTGAGGAGTATCCCGCAGCACTCCGTCAGATACTCTATCGTTAAGACTACAGTTGTGTGAGTACTAACGTAGTAAGTAAGGGAAACGGAAGTCTCAAATTTTTGTTGAAGTACTTCTTCTATTGCTTCCGTCTAGTATCTACGATAATATCACACATTGAAATGAATTATACGAATACGAATAGATACAACTAAATTGTTTTCGTCTAGAGAAACACATGGAGGAGGTAAAGGATCAGGGATTTTATTGCGTGCTAACATCATTATAAATATGTATAAAAATATGAATAGAACTACGCTAATGCCAGATGGAGCGATTTGCGCGAACCATTCAGACTACTCTTTGTCGTTTCTCAACCGGCCGGTGTACATCGGTGCTTGTGGGGTGCAACTGTCTCCCCAGAAGATTCTTCGGGAAATCTGAAAGAACGAAAGCTGCTCAATTTTCATCTGCCTCTATTCGCGAAGGAATATTAAAGGCACTAACGAAGAACCTGATAAAAGCATTTTGCATTGCCTATCCTTATGGCATTCGACCACTAAGTGCCACTGCTACAACTCGAGTAGTTGTTCTGCATCCACTTCATGGATAAGGAGCTTCTAGCCCCAGTTGATATTCTCAGTACAATATAGTAGAAGAGATCTTGATATAATTTTCTCTTTAGGTGCTCCACCACGATAATCTAGATGTAGTAAAAAAGTGCTTTCCCACCTCTTGACTATTTTGTTTTCAAAGATATTAATATTTCTCGGAACCTCTAATGTCCTCCGAGTACTCCACGTTCCTCCTACGAAGTCGGGCGGGTCCTGCATGCCTGTGGTAACGAGATTGCACAGCACATGCTGATTCATGATGTTCTCGTAAGGCTTGAAGTAGTTTTACAGATTCTGTAAGCACCACGGCAGAGCCCCCACATTAAGACCGTACTTGGTTCATTCTCCTCTTTCATACATTCTAGTCCCATGTAGTCTTCGTTCTTTGACATTTTGTGAGTACATGATAACCTCCCGTGGTCGCTACTGGAAAGTATGCTAAAGCAATTGGTCGATCCGCACGACGACAAGGTTACAAAAGAGGATCAACAAAGTGATGTTACGCAGGGAGGAGACGCAAATGAGCAGTATCAACGATCTGGTGCCGCAGGAGACGCAAGAGAGCATGATGGCGGACAAACAAAAGAGCATGATAGCCGAGACGCAGACGCACTGCAGTACTCTGCAGCACAAGTAGATCAACAGAAGCAAGGAAGCAGTGCAACACAACGAGCATTGGATACAGATGTTATGCGTCATTTGTTTCTTTGTGAGGAATATATCATATCTTCTTCCTTCTTTCCCGTTTTTTATAGTATTTTTCGACCCTCCTAACAGGAAAAAGCCTGAATTTCTTCCCTTCCCCACAACTGGTAGCCTCTATACCTCAAGAATAGGCACGTCAATCAATCAATCATTCTAACATTTCTGCAGACCTCGACGAGGCCGTAGTTGTAAGCCGGCTTCGGGCGCTTCAATTGCTGTGGCATCTCAAAGGGTATGCTCGGAGCGAGCGCAAGAGAGCACAGCGACGACCTAGGATGCACTTTTCACGACTACTGCGGCACCTGAAGTCAAGATCCACATCTTCTTGTCGCAGCATTGCTTCTGTCACGATGAATCAGGAGACTGCTGAAAAAACCTTGACATTCGAGCAGCTTGTTGTTATCGCTATTCGCGCTTTCGTCGACTCAACGGCCTGTGGTGCGACGCCATGTGCTGACGACTGTTTGTGATATGGCCAATAAGTGACATCAAGTGAGTATGTGTATGATTGGTCCTGGTCGTTGTGAAGAGCAGATTGCAAGAGGGGGCGATCCAGAGATTTGAATTCATATGTTGCGCAAGTCTCCAAATTAATACGTACAGGTGCAGGTCACCCTGAAGTCCGGAAGGAATCCTGCGTGTCAATCGCAACACCTGATGTGAATCTACCTTTCCCTCTATTGCGTGGTGTCTGCAATGAGCACCTAAAGAGAAAGGGGACAGCTATCCACTCAACAGATCTCGGGGTACAGAATTAATTTAGAACCAGAAAGAAGTTGAAGCTCTCCTGTCTGACATTCATAGTTTTATTAAGATGCACACGGCACTCTCTCTACTGCTTCTAACTACACGTTGGGTCGAACCCGATCTTCTTAAGCAGTCGGCAAGCTCCAGTCCTTTCGCGCGAAAGCGGGCGTCATTTGCGAACAGCTTATACCCTTCTAAGCAATAGTGGAGGTTCTCCGTGTACCAGTTGTAAAGAAGGAGTTGGCACCAGCACAAGTACTGGTAGTTGTAGCCATAGAATTGCAGAGGAAGAAGAGCAAGACCAAAACCCAGAAGCACTATGTTGTAAAAACGCAGATTATGAAGCGGCCGCGGCGGCCCTTGTTCCTCATCTTGAAGAAGGCAGTGGCATTGATCAAAAAGCAGATAAAGCGGTTCCCCTCCATAGGCCAGCGCGAGAAGTATGCTCCAAGGCTCTGCTGAAGACACGACGGGTTCAACCAGAGTTAGTGCGGGATTCGCGTGATTGGGCGTTTACTGTAATCGAAACAGTGCTTGAGACACTGCTTGAGCATGAGGCATATTCGCAAGAAGTATTAAGGCTACATGTATATTGTAACTAAAAACCTCCGATGACGAAACAACAAAATCTATCTTCCTCAGTACGCGATCTGTCTTGGTATTGCTTTCTCCAAGACATGATCTTTCGTGGTATTGCTTTCTAAACAAGATGCTCAACTAGAGACATTTCTCCCTATCATCATCATGACGTCTCAAGCTACTAGCAAGACGAAACAGATTCAGCGACGACGTTATCTCTCTATGGATCGTTCTAATACTAGGCACTATAGTCGGTAAGGAGATAGTCACATTCAGCCTGAGGCAGCTGGATTCACGCAAGGACTCTAGAAGAGTTAAGGTTTTAGAAGAATTTAGATTCTAGAAGGGGTATTAACCCTTTTAGCTCCATCAAAAAGACATACTTAGAAATCGTAGTACTTCTCTTGCAAAAGCTAAGACAAATCCTTGCTTCAAAACATCATGTACTTTTAACGTGTGAGCATCTGCATTGCAGATGTATTCTTCAGAATAAAGTATGTGGTATGCTAGCCAGGGTTAGACTCCATGGAATGGAATGCTTCCACGACATTGGCTATCGATAAGGTCTACAAATGAGGTACAACAAGAAGATTGAAAGGCCTACTTATCCTTGACAGATAGTTCAGGACCAAAGGGGACAGGACATGATAAAAGGATAATTCTTCTCCATCATCATATGAGATGGAATGAGTCCTGTCCTAAGGATTCTTTCTAAAGCAGCATCCGACGTTGCATCTTCGGACATTGGACTTTGACCGGCTAAGACGAGAGGAGACTTTCACTACGGATCGAAGATGTAGTTTTTCCTTCTCCCATTTAATAGAGTACGATCGGATCTAGGCACGACGACCCTTTTCCCGTTAAATAAACTGTATGAGTAGTTAGTGTTGTTGTAAAGTGTTCATTTAGAGAGTTATGTGCTCCTCAAGAACGCAAGATCAGGGACCTCGACGGACAACTTCTTATACTCTATTTAAAACTGTATAGTTGGTGTAGTTAGTTTACAGGGAGGGACCCTGCTGGTCTGCCTCCAGACACAGGGGAGACCGTTCATACTGCTGCAGAGACGCATAAGATGACAAGGAACGGTCGTAGCGACGGGCGGGATCTTCAGAATCCAATACATAGTACATGCGAATATAAGAAGGAAGCTGAAAACTAGTAAAGCTGAGGTACAGGGCGTTTTTGCGAAGTACTTGTATTTGCGGCTGTGGGAAATGCATCTTGAACCAAGTCATCCAGACTCATGTGGAAGAGGAATGAAAGAAGTAGGAAGTCGAAAGCAACGTACCTTCTGCTCCCTCTGCCGACGTCAAAGCCACGGAAGAGAAGCGCTTCTTCTTAATAATCTTGAACTTCGTCAAATCAGCAGAGAGGGAGCAGTAGGTCCAACCATAGAGTCTCAGACGTCTAGATGAAGGCTTCCAGGATGCATTTCCTACAATTATCCGTCTAATCGACGGAAAGTAGTCAATCTCTGCAAAAGTTGTGACCTGATGTCTGCGAAAAATCAAGATAGCTTTTCATCCAAATGCACCTTCCGTGACCGAATTTTGCTACGGACGCTTGAGACTCTAGCGATCCCACCTGGACCCTGCTCACTCATAAGTTTGAGTAGTAACGCTTCGTTTTCGTACCATGTTTCGTCTGTAGTTGTAGAAGTTCAAATGTTGCGTACTAGGTGATATTTGTGCAGGACTATGAAACAAGAGGTTCCACCATCTCCCATAAAACAAATGAGAAGGTGGACTTGTACTATGCATGGATGTGAGACTGAGTAATTACTGAAAACTTGTCTGATAAGTACTGAAAACTTGTCTGATGAGTGTGTGCTGTCAGGACGGGAGGTCGAAAGATCTTCAAAAGGAGCAACGCCTTCAAAAGTAGCGGTCTGATCCGAGCGAGGCGTCGGAGTCTTCGGAGACCACTGGCCGGATGTGCCTTGACAGCGAAAATTGCGACCTCACTACTGTAGCGAGAGTATCGCCAATTTCCTATTTTTGGCCGTGCTGGAGGGTACGGAGACTGCCGTGGGAAGAGGAGGAAGTGGAAAAAGAAGACTGTAGCAGCGCGTCTGACTGCAGCAGGTTTGAAACCCGAAAGATCCCTGTAGGCACTTCAAGATCCAAACCTCTAAATTGTTTGAACGCAAGAAAGATCTCATCTTGGTCTTGGATAAGCATTGACAGAATACGAAGAGACTCACATCATCAGATGAGCATTGAGAATGGTCTCGTGATCTGGATACTGTTGATCATGGTCTTCTATGTATGAAGGCTCGTTCGAATATCAAAGGGGTCTGATCAAATAAGATCATAATGACGAAGATCTAACAATGAAATGAAGGATCTTAGATCTTCCCTGAAGTAAAATTTTCCTAGATCATCTTTGAAGAGAGTGAGAGTTCCTTCCAGATCATCTTTGAAGACAGTTCTTCCCAGATCATTGATTTTCTCGCAGATCTCTCAAGTACTGTAAAAACAAGTTCCGGATCATGAACAAGTTAGTGTGTAGTAGAAGTTTTTTCAGTAGATGAACGAAGAGTAGTACATTTTCCGGATCTTCGAGCGGGCGACTTCTATGTGAGATATCTTCTCCACAAACATAAATTTAATGACGTCATTAATCATGTCTGCAAGTGCAACTGCATGTTAGTTAGTGCTAGTTTACTACAACAAATCTATCAAAGTGCGCTTTTCGGCATCTCTTTCATGATCCTTATAATGCAAAGACAAAGACAAACATGAACTTTTTTTCAGAAACTACTTAGATCAAAAATTTCAGAATTTCTACTTTTTATGCATTTTCCGATTGTTTTGTCGTGTACAGCAAGAAGCTAGGAGTGTCTGAGAATTTACTTTGAGGACTCATCAACACCGACATACACTGAGGAACGTTGTTAACATTCTGCATCATCGTGGCCATCTTGTCGTGATCTTTGATTCATCTTGAGGGCATGCGCGACTTTTCTTCTTCTTGCAAAGCTTATACTTTTACTAGTTGAGGAGCAGGCTATCTTCTCGTTGTTGAAGAAGCGAAGTATCTTCATTTTCACTATCTATTGCTAAATAATTAGAAGTAATTTATTCGCAGACGGATAAAATGGCGCCGCTTGCACCTTACCTTGGCAACGAAGAAGAGCATGATTATATGCGTGTGCGTGGACCGCACTACTTGGATTCCTTTCTGATAGACGAGGACCCCCTACTGGACGAGGATGACTGTACGTCAGACGAGCTCCTCGTGAGCAAACCTGTCATTCTAGGCGACTCGAAGAGTGGGAATGTACAGCACTCTAAAACGGCAATTATGGCGCACCAAACCAGGACCAGCAGCGGTACTAAAGTCGATAAAGGACCGCAGCCTTTAGTACCATGGCCAGCACTGCAGGTCTGCTTAGAGGATGGTATTGAGCAGGTGGACGAAGGTGAACCAGAAGACGAGGATGGCATATTGTATAGCTCCATGAGTGCGAACGAGCAGAGCCCTGTTGCTTCTAAGCCCTCACCATGGCGACACTGTAGTGTCGTGTCGAGCAACCTTTTAGCATGGCCTCCGCTCACTTTGCTGCTCTCCGTTGCAACAGTATCTCTGGCTGTGGTCACGATTGCTGTGACGGTCGCACTATCGGACTCGCGGAGCAAGAAGATTCCAGGAAAGAGCTTCTATTATTGGACCCTTTCGCACTACTTGGACGACCGTTCGGATATCGCGTTGCCGCTCTTCTGTCTCCTGGCTGTGATGCTGTTTCTCACCCTGCTGGTGAGGCATCCCGTGTCATCACTCGTACGTGAGGACAACAACAATGTTAGCAGGACTCGCACTTCACCGTGTGAGTCTGGAGGTGGTGGAGAAGATGAAGTAGAGGTGTCTGGTGCAGAGAAAGCAGATCCGAGTATTTTCACTCGTACGTCATCTACGAGCTGCTGCAGATCAGGCGAAAGAACTTCTGGAATTATTGGTTCGAAAGGTACAACTTCTACAACCACAAGAAGACAGTTTCATGTTGCGAATATGCTGCTCCTACTCACCGGTTTGGTCACCTGCGGGGGCCTCGTTGCTCTCTCCGTTGTGTCTTGTGGCAAGGCGGAGCCGGTGCGACCCAGGTGGTCCTGGCATCATCTGAAGCTGCACCTCGACCTTGCAAAAGTGGCTTTCATATCTTTCGCCGTGTACCAATTCGGCCACACACTCTGCCTTGGCATCGACCTTTTTCGCGGAGCCTCCTTGCGACGAGAAAAGCACGTGGATTGTCTCTTCCTCCTTCTGCTCGTAATCCTAGCTGCGGTGCTCAATGTGGTTTTAGTGACCTGTTTCGCGCTCTGGGTGCACAGTGGTATGGGCAAGGATTTCGAAAAAAACTACCTGGAATGGCTCTCGCTTTCTGCTGCCTTCCTCTACGTTCTGATCGTGGGCTGTGTCGGTCTCGCAGATCCTAGACGCCAATTTGTCGCTCAGCCGAGGAAGAGAAGTAGAATAGTGACCGCAGTCTAAGCTTGCTGCACGGGTCGGATCCGGAGGCACGATGAAGACAAATAGAATCGTGACGATTGAAAGTGCGTTCTTACGCGAAGGCTAGTATTTATGCAGGTTCATTTTCCTACAGCGCGTATAGACACATGAGTAGATCTAGAACTGAGGGAATACTAGAGGAAAAGAAAGCATATTTAAGCAAGGAGCGGTGTTTCTAGTGATACAGATCGGAAAACTAAAAGAAAGTGGAGACGTGGAAGTGGAGACTTGTCAGTGTCTGATGGTGCGTGTTGACAGGAACCGAAAGGGTCCTCCGAGACAAGATCTGCTTTCTTTATTAATCGTGCTACTTGTATATTTATCTTTCCTAGTTTTCTTACTCAACATCTATCTTGACTGCAAAGTAGAAAGACATCATTTCAAAACCATCACTCTTTCTACGTTCGTTCTTACAAGAAGCAACATTTATGGCAACTCAGCAAACTGAGTGATTCACTAGACCTCTTAGAACACGTAGTACCACAACACGAGATGCTCATGAACAGCAATCCCAGATTAGATAAAAAGCCCAAAATTATCCGAGAAAGCGAAGAAACCGAAACGGGCTCCCTAAACCCATAATTGTCACATAAAGTTAACGATTTGTCTACCTCACATCAACTTCAAGATAGATCAAGATATCTTCACCTAGGTTATGCTTACAATTTGCTTAGAGAAGTTCCTCAATTTAGTATAATGAAACGTGTAGCTGTACAGAGATTTTCCACAAGAGCGTGGACGTTGCGAGATGTGATTGGTCGTGCGTCTTATCACTATTGATTGTTGCGTCTTATGACTAGTATGTGTTGGATCCACGTTCCCAGATAAGTAATACTAGCGCTATTGGTGGACCCTAAATTACTATCAAGCCCTTCTGTAGTGTCTATCGATTCATTGGGCCCGTCTTGTTACTACTGACCGCTTCATTCCGCAGACCCCATGTGCTACGTCCTCTCTTATGCAGTCTGTTTTTGGATCGGAGAAAGGGCACTCATGATTTTCAGAAACCGTTTATTTCTGGCACACAACGAAATGTGGTTTATGCCTTTTCATCCTATGGCTGCACAATGATGCATTTTCATCCTATGCCTGCACAATGATGCTTTTTCATGCTATGCCTGCACAAATAGACAGAGCTGAAGTTCGAAAGGACGGCTGAAACTGAGTCGCATGGACCGGACTGTCCTGGTGTCATGATCGATGGACAATTGTGCAGGTCTTTCTTAGAGTCGGTCGAAGAGTCCAACTCTGTTAGTAGATATGGAATATCTGTTGAAATAGACCTGCGCATCAAAGCAGCGTTTGTGAGAGTAGAGGAGTCACCTCACTGTAGTTTACGTATCTTTTAAAATTTGCGTTGAATTGAAGATTTGTAAGCGGGCTGAGGAAAATAGCATGTTCCAAGACATCACAGCGCGCCGTGAGTTCGGTCTCTTCCTCCGGGTAAGTGCAGTTCGGTCGAAGGCCATTTTTCTGTCAGTTCCATTGGTGGTTGAGCGTGTTGTCAGTAGTGGAAAAAAGCGTATTAGGGTCTGTAGCAGGCATGCAAAGCTACGATAAGACGCATCTAGCGGGTCAAAACGTGAAGTCAGTCTGCTTTTCTGTTCCGCATCGATCAGTGTCTGTTGGCTTGGGTCTGTCTCTGTCATTTGTGGCGCTTGAACAAGGCCATAAGGATTCCTCAATGTCTATGTCAAGCTGCCGTCTGTCATTTATGATACTTGCATCAATGATAGTAAGAAATAATCCAAGATAAATACCCCGGATATTATTATTATTATATGTGGAGGGCCCTCGTGCTAGGCAACTCCGGACAGGTACTACTCGAGGAGCTAGCTGAAATGCAACCGAAGGATCGGGCTCTCGAGTTCTACGGCCAATCAAGTCACAGATTGCTCCTGTCTTGTAGATTTACTGGGACATCGCATCGCCGGTGAACACGCACTGCAGTAAGAGTGGGCATGTGGCAACGCGGTGGGCGAGGGTTTGTATCAAGGTCACCCATGGAATCGGGTGGCTCATGCATCATTTATCACGCAGTAAGTAGCCCGCGGGTCGAGTCCAGGCAAAAATATGAATTATATTGTCTTTGAGTATCGAGCAGGTACCCATAACTGGGATGCCAGTTAATCGGCCGCTCGGGACTAATGGATTAGGAGATACGGCTAAGGGAAGGCCCTACGGTTCAAGTATATGTAACCACTTAAATAGTGATTAACGTCCTACTACAGATCCGGCGTCCCAACTGACGCGAGGTGAATCTCATGCACGAAATCTAAGAAGTGGTCCTCGCTTTCCCTCACAAAATCAGGGTCGAACTCCGTGCAATGGAGTGAGTGGAGCCACGAGTCTACGTCCTCTCCGCAGACAGCACACAACACGCCGGCTAAGCCGCCCTCTCTACGGCACTTGTAGCGGGTTCCTCCGAGGATGGACGTCAATGTGCAGGCCATATCGCGCGACATGCCTCGCTCGCGGGCGCGGCGATATATTCGCGCCACTTTATGGCGGTCGAGTTTCAGATCGGCAAAAATCCCAGACGAAACGGAGGGGAACAGAGGGTCCTCCAACGAAGTGGGTGCATAGATGCGCAATGCGCTGAGTACTTGCTGTTCCCCTGCCTCCAAGGCAGCAGTGACTGCCGCTTTGACTTCCTCGTGGTGCGGTTTATAGCTCTCCCTCTCTTCCGGACCCGCTGGGATTAGCTGCTGCATCCAGTTTGCGACCCCATCCACGTATTCGTTTTCTGGCACTCCTATGTGTGACCGCACGTGAACCAACTTGAGGGTGGTGCAGCGATTTGCGATGCCCTCTAGCGCGCGTGCTAGCTTTATCTCGCGCGCGTTGCCGTGGAGTTCCGACCCGAGGAGCGTCTCCAGCCGGGTGAGGAGGGAGAGGCTATCCACGAGGAGGAGGATGCGCTCGCCTGCGCGAAAGGGCAAGGTAGCCAGTTTATTTATGAGCTCCGAGAAACCAAGGAATTCCGCACCGAAAGCGGGCCGAATCCCAATGCAGCGGTATCCAGCAGCGCACGCAGGCACAGCGTCGCCGTATATAAGGTATGCCCCAGTCCCCGTCGTGTCGGTGGTGCTGCGGCGTAGCGAACCGTCGGAGGCGCCGACAATTGTCTCCTTGTCTCGTAAGCCGTCGAGCACATCCAGAGGGGGCATCTCTAATAAGAACTCAATCCGCTCCGCACCAGTGCCGATAATGGGCACTCGTACAAGCGGCTCGATGTCCTTAGCACTCCAACCAGTGAGCCGCAGGAGCTGCGTCCCCAAGGTGATCCATTCACTTGAGGGATAAGAGGCGAACTTTCCGTCTAATTCCGGAGCGAAACTATGGAAAGCGGGCACCGGAGCTTCCTCTCGTGTGGGCGTCAGGCGAGGAGGCGAGGATCTCTCCGGTCCAGCGGGAATGTAATGCGCCTTGACTTCCAACCCTCGAAGGCGGTGGATGAGGGGCGACTCACCCTCCAGGAAGGTGTTCAGGACTGGACGCCTCGAGGGTATGGACACCCATGACCGTTCATACTCTCGCGCATGCGTGGCGCCGGTAGCTTTCCCTAAGGTCCGCCGCAGTAAGGTGTCGGGTCCTCTAAGCGATGCATCGATCATCACCGCCGAAGCTCGTCGAAAAGCCGTGAAAATGCTGGCACTCTGGGCGAGGATGCGGAGCGTCTCTAAGCGCTGCGTCCGGGGTACTCCCACGCAGAGTCGTTGCGCGGGGTTTAGGACCAGCGTATTCACTTTCCGCATAGCGGTTTCCGTGGCGTATGCTCCCCACGCCGCTACGCCAAAGGTGGCACTCTGCGTAATCAAGGCCCGGGCGGTTTGGTTTAGGACGTGGGGCGTAGCGCCCCATTTATAGTTGGTGAGAGTCCGCAGTATCGGCGTCCGACGGCTGGCCTTATCGATGACGCGCCGAGCATGCTCTTCGAAGCTTAGTTCGTGGTCGATCCATACCCCCAGGATGCGGATGTGCGGCGCCTGTCGGTACGGGAGCCCTTCCATGGTCTCCATTTCTTGCACGCCTCTTTTTGCCAGTCTTGGGGTCATGGGAGCGCGGTGGCTTCTTCCCTGGCGATGAATCGAGATCCCAACGAGCGACGAGTGGAACACGAGTATATTGGTCTTGTGCGGGTCTAGGTGGAGCTGTTTCCTTGTCATTTCTCGGCGTATATCCTCCTCGGTGCCGAGTAACTCCAGGCGGAGGAGGTCTTGCGATGGCGCAGAGACTGCGATCACTCCATCGTCCGCGAAGAACATGGCGCTGCGGGCGCCGGATGGTAGCCTTGGCTTGCTCAGGTTTTCAGGTACGTCGTCGACGAGGACACTCCACAGCGCCGGCGGGAGGGTTCCTCCCTGCGGTAAGCCCGTCAAGGCGGGCATATATCGACGCTCTCTGTGGCCGATTCGGATTCGGAACGAGCGACTGGCGAGCCACCGCCAGAGGCATTTTGCGTACGTAGGCTCGATCCTGACCGCCCGGATGCGATCCATGAGAGTGGGGAGCTGTGCGGAGTCATATGCCCCCCGGATGTCGGTTGAGACGATGGCCGTCCATCTACCCTTGCGCAATTCTTGCTGACGCCAGTGAATACCCCGGATATGTGCGATGTTCGTGATGAGGCTTTATAATAGGTGAAGTAGGATGTGTGGTGAGCCAGCTTTTTACCCCGACAACAGCCCACATCTCACTGAAAGCCCCGAACTCAATTGTAGTATTTTCTGTTTCTTTGTCATGCTTTATTTGTCCAACCTCTTTGCCCAAATTTGCACATGCAGCTGCTTATGTAAGAAAGAAAATGTGATGATACGTTGGGAATTTTGGGGAGACTGCCGAAATATAGATTCACAGATCAGCAATAATAAGTTGGCAACAAGAAGTATTCTTCATTGAAAAATAGTTCTTCTAGTTAGTTCGTTATATCGTGCATAACAAGCAGTACAATCCAAAGAATGATGGAGCTATGCTGTGCCAAAATGTCACTTATCCTCTATACATGGGCGTTGTCCTAATTCTAAAAAATCTAAAAAGCCTGAAGATGATGGAAGGAAAGTCTAAAGATTGCGATGTATGGAGGGAAAGTCTAAAGGTGGCGATACATGCGCGGAAGATCTAAAGATGGCGATGCATGGATGGAAAGTCTGAAGATGCCGATGCATGGGAGGAAAGTCTAAAGATGGCGATGCATGGGAGGAAAATCTAAAGATGGGAGGAAAGTCTAAAGATGGGAGGAAAGTCTAAAGATGGGAGGAAAGTGAAAATCTAAAGATGGGAGGAAAGTCTAAAGATGAGAGGAAAATCTAAAGATGGGAGGAAAGTCTAAAGATGAGAGGAAAACCTACAGATGGGAGGAAAATCTAAAGATGGGAGAAAAGTCGAAAGATGGGAGGAAAGTCTAAAGATGGTTGCCTAGGGTCGATGTGTGCGCGATGTGAAGCATGCCAGCATGTAAGCCGTGCAGCTATTGGAAGTAGATGAAGCTGAACTATCGAACTGGCCCTATCAAGTGGAGGCTTCCCAGGACAGGTGGAACGCGTGTTCTCGGCTTTTGAGGCGGGCGCGCAAAACGGAGTGTGTCATGCGAGACTGGATTGGAGGAAGTGAAGGAAGAATCAGCATGATAGTGCTACGCGCGCGAGTCCTTTTCTTGCTTTGATGGAGGAGCGTACTCATGACAGGAAGGCTTTCGAAGACGCCTAGCACCACCGGAATTGGAGCTAGACAAGGTGTTATTGGGCTAAACAAGGCGGGTTTCGCTCCCTCAAAGGAATAAGAAAGGAGTTGTCGAAAAGGCCTCCGGCTTACTCAATTCCTGCGACTACGAAGCGACAGGTTGTGGCCCGATGGACGAGCCGAACTGCCGCCACAAGTAGAAACGAACTTCAACAAAAGGACTGCGTCTCCAGTATGGGCATTCGAGGTGGAGCGAAGCTCTCCGATGTCAGAATATCTTAATTTGTAGACGTTGTCTTCTACTTTTTTGGGCCTAGACTGAAAGAAGGCTACTTTCTTTTGTATACAGGAACAGCCCTCAAGATGTGGACGGAAACAAGCTTGCGTGGTATTAGAAGTGATTCCGGTGGAACTACAAGCATACGGTGCTGCTGGGGTACAA
This sequence comes from Amoebophrya sp. A25, assembly GCA_905178165.1. Lineage (NCBI taxonomy): Eukaryota > Dinophyceae > Syndiniales > Amoebophryaceae > Amoebophrya > Amoebophrya sp. A25. The sequence goes on along the minus strand of CAJINU010000028.1, from coordinate 883,078 downwards.
CGAGCATCCACCTTGTCCTGGAGTTCCCGGCGATGTCGAAAATCCACATCAGCATCTGCTTCACAACCCGTCTCATTTGCGGCTTCGCAAACGCAAACTAGAGGGCATTGCGCGTCCAGTAGTGCCTCCTTTCATACGCGACGCGCCAGCTGCCGAATGAAGCAAAGCAGCTGCCTTGCGTGTGGCGAAGGGTGGGCACTCCCACGGGGCGCGCAAGCGCTTCTACTTCTCTTTCAAGGTTGACACCACTTCAGTGGAGGAAGTGCAAGAGCTTCTAATCCTGTCTTTTCGCGACCATCGAAAAAGAAAATCAGGCTACTTTGTATAATGTAACAAAACCAGACCTCCTCTTACAAGAAAGCATGCGGGGAAGAAGGCATGCGGATGGAGTGGACGAAGACCCGGCTTGCCTAGTACGTGCACGAAGATTCTCACCTACTATGGAACCTACATCATCTTCGAGCCCATGACCTGAGCGTGTGTGGACCACGTGTGCCTCGACGGTGAGAATCGTGGCGAGCAACGAAGGATGCAAAAGTAGAAAGCACTACTCGAATCGGGGCGTCTACAGTAGTCCCGTATTTCCAGCAGATATGATATCAGAGCAGCAGCTACGACGGATTGCATTCCGCGTCTTTCTCGCATGGTCCTTTCTTCGACTCGACCTTAGGTTTCTTCACGAGGTGCACAGCTTGGTCTGTGTTCGCAGAACCCGTTTCCGATAGATCCGTCGACTTTCTTGTGCGCAAGTGGACTTGAAAGGTAACAACTCAGCAACATTGCAGCTACATCATTCTATCTCGGTTTAAAGTAGATGCGTCAATTTCTTCGGTAGCTAGCCCCAATATTCGTTGTTGTTTCTGTTTCGTGGACGGATGAGAACAGCCACAACAGCGCAACGCAACTCTTCAAAATCGGCGTCTTTTGTTTTATACGCTTGGGCAATGTAGGAATGCGGAGGGACGACCCCCACCAGTACTTCTTAAAATCCTTACCCACGCCAAGACTTAACGAAGTTGAGCTGTTTTGTAAGTACTAGTCTCCTGTCCACCTATGTATTAATTGTTCATGTCTATGTTCGTTGACTGCCTTTCCTCAGTTTCATCCTCTAATATAGAAAGCGGATCAGAACCTGCCGCGAGAATTCTGCAGGACGCACAGTGTTCGAAATCGGTACAAACCACACCAAGCAAGTGGACGTAGACGTTTATTTTGTGCGTCTTTTGTTGGGCGTTAGAGCTTTTTTAGAATTTTTAGATTGATTTAATTAGGTTTTTCAGAAGAGAAGCTGAGCGAGAGTGAGACTGAGAAGCTACTACGTCAAGCAGCACACTTTTTACTTAGCTGCTTTTGTAGCGTGGCATTTTACGGAAGTCTTGCTCTTTTTTCTCTTGTTTTTCCGTAATTATGGTCTATTTCGTACCTTTTCTATTTCCGTTGAGTGAGATTTTCAACATTCAGCACCGGGCTGAGGTTTCTCTCCTGTGTGTGTTCCCTGAAGCTGATCCAACAAAAGCCAAAAGAAGTAGTAAACGGGGGAAATAAACTAGATTCTACGTCGCACCGTCGCAACTATGTCGAACATGAGCGGACTTCTCCTTGCTTCGCGGCGCAATCTGTTATGACATGAATGTGCTGAAGTGTTGTTCACTATTCACTGATGTTGATGTAGCATCGTCGGACATTTCGAATTCTCACATTGGGTTTGCGAAGTTTGATATCCCATATATATATGTACCAGGGAGGGAGGCCCCCCCCCCTGTGGATGGATCTGGGGTGGACCACGCCAGAGGGGTCCAGCCTGGCCACCTTTGCGCGGTCTGTATGGTTGGCCACATGCAGCACGCCAAGGGGGTGGGTCCCGCCTTGCCTCCTCTGCCAGCTCTGTCGGGTACCGC